>CABEEJ010002924.1:48033-89324 GCA_901482245.1 Timema douglasi
GAGAAAACAGATATGCCTATCATTAAATTTAGCAGTAGCTCAGTCAGCAGGGCACATGAAAAAACTGAGACTAACTTCTCAATATATCCGCAGTGATGTAAAGAGGAGGGATAATTTTGTGATTTTTATTTGATCCGGCAAAGAGAAACATAATTACCAGGGAAACTTACTATTTGAAGTGTACCCACGGTAAGCCCTGGATCTAGAATTTAAGTACTAAATGCAAGTGAAATAAAGAGGTGGGCGCCAGTAAGTTGTGTGATAAAAACTACACAAAAACAAACAAACAATCTCACCAGAAGGGTTGAACATAAGTGTATAAAGAAAGTATGTCAAATAAAACCATATATATAAAAAAAATTGTTATTATTTTTGTTTCTTAGTGAAAATTGGAAAAACCATCATATGGTAGGTAGAAGGAAATTTTAAATATTTAAGACTTAAATAATCAGTATGTAGCATATATATATATATATATATATATATATATAAATTTTGGCAGTTGTGAATAAAAAAATATCCTACCTATCTTGGTACCAAGATAACATACAACTCTAACCAGCGAATGCTGTGGCATAAGAGCCTTTATGTAAGTGTCTTTAACAAGTTTTTGCTGGGGGTAACAACAAATCAATAGTCCCGAATTGAATTGTTAATTTAAAAAAAATCTTACTCGTTTCCCTGCTGACTTAAGGTGAAGAGACAAAAAAAAAACCCAATGCAGACCATTTCTTGATTATGGCTATAGCACTCGCGTTCATAAATTAAAATGAAAAATCAAGTTGCTCATCTTTGTGGGGTGAGGATTACCACACACAATTTAGATACATTTAGAATAGAAATGTGGGCTGTCAACCAATTTGAAAGCAAAGGAAACACTGATTGTAGTTTACCCACCCCCTCTGACAAGTTACAAGACCAAACGTACATTACCACGTCATCCACATACTGTAAAGAAGTTATACCAACCGGAAAAGAGCTACCAATATCGTTCGAATAGACTGAATATAACATAGGACTTAGTACTGATCTTTGCAGTAGGCCCTTTTGTTGAGTTCGAGGAGATGATCTATACTCTGATTTTGTTTGGAAGAACAGTAGAGAAAATTCACACATATTTCTTTGTGGCCAATGTTGATAATATTTTACTTTATTATTTGTGTTATTCTATAGATATTGATAATATCTATAAAAAAAGATACAGCTGCAGATAGCATGACTTGATGTATGCATATATTAAAATTGTTTTAGTAACTTTAGTAACTAATCTCTACTGTTCTTCCTAGCGAAATCGGCCTATAGCTTGTCCTATCTTTACAGTGTAGAATATATTCTGAAATAAATAGCTTAGCCAGTAACACATTTTGTTAGAACAACCCAGGTGAAAAAGTTTATCAAACAACACAGAATGATCGACATTGTCGTACACACCATGTATATCGAGGAAAAGAGCTGATACAAATGAGTTTTGTGATAGAGCAATTTGAATATAAGAAACTAATGTAGAGTGGCTATTAAGTGCCCATGGAGTTGCCAATTGTATCCCAAGTTATGTATGGTGCAAAATTAGGGGATGCAAAAGTAAAATATGGGCACGTGTTAGAATACGGAGGCCTGTTATGTCGCGTAAACTTCACTGTATTTAATATAATAAGAGGTAACACCGTTAACGGCATTAATTTCAGCGCAGATAATAACCGGGGACGGCAGACCTCCGACAAATTGTTTTCATAAATTATTATCGAAATTATCCGGTGTAGGGTTGTATAAATATATAACTGAAAATGTTCTACCTGCGGAAAATATTTTTAATCCTATAAACTACCAAAGATATTGAAAATTGCCCGCTGTAATATCAACAGATTTAATGTCTGACATAATTAACAGCGCAACACCTCCCGCTCGGGCAGGTCTATCCAACCTAAAAATTTTAAATTTATTTATAACATAATTATTTTGGTACCTGACCCAAGTTTCACTTGACGCTACTATATGGATATCACGAGAAAAAATTAATTACTCAAGGTCTGCTTTTTTGTTCCTGATGTTTTTAGAATTCCATTGTATCATATTTAAATAAATAACCATAAAAAGAAAAGCAAACATATACATAGCTCAGGCAAGGTTACCTTGGACACCACTACCTGCTTTGATCCCAGCAGGTCTACGATTATGGCTATTAAAGCGTCGCACATCCCTTAACAACTTTTGGATTTTCCCTGTTATTGTGGCCATTAAACTTGTCAGATCCAACTCCCCTGGTGTTTAAGAAACTACGGTTATTAGAAGTGACATCACTTTAGATACCACCTGTTCCACCCCTTCACTTATTATATAATCTAATGTTCCTTCGATAGAGCTTCCTGACGAATCCACGTCCATATCCCCAACAAGCTCTGCTGGGGAACTTGAAAGAGTTGGGAATTGAGAATTGTCCGTGGCAAATTGGGGCCCTGCTGGTTGCATAGCGCGACTTGTAGGGAGAGTTGCGGTCCACATCCTGACCAGCCTCCCTCCACGAAAAATTGCGACGAGCCATTGTAGATTTTATTTGATGCTGTCGCATCCACCCGGGACACATTTGGTCGGTCACCAAACGAGCCCCCCCACAGTGAACACATTTTGGGGTTCCTTGTAGACATTCTTCTATGAGATGACCCCCTCCACACTTTGCGCACCTATGCCCCCCCCCTCCCCCGTACGACAGTGCGTCGCTGGATAAACATAAGGCTTGACCTCCACCCTAGAGAAACACATGCCAACATCAGAAGGCTTCAATCAATAGAAAGAATAGTAGGAGCTTGTAATGGCAGAATCTTGAAACACTTGAAAGAGGCTTATAGATTAAACATGTTACTAATCAAAATGTATTAATGTTTCACACATAAATAATTAAACTTTGCATTATTTAAATATTCGTAATGTATGACAATAATGATTATTAAAAGAAAAAGTAGGGGTTCATGGAATGCATAAGATAGTAGGGGAAGCCAGACCTAGGCCCGATCTTACAATGTCACGTTAAAGTCCTCGTAACTTACCGTTCGTAAAATCTAACCATTGGTTAAACTTGACGTTGCGTTTTACAATACTATTTCGATGTGCTAGTCAAGTTACGGACGGGTGCCCTCTATTAGTTATTATCATTAAGCTTCTCGGAACACTAGATTTGTTATAAAGTTTTTTTATTGGCTTAATCTGAACCAATAGATTGTAAATAATTATTTAAATGTATGTGAAGTTATGGAGTTGTTAGGAAAACAGATTAAAGTATAATACATGTTTATGTTGCTGTTTATAACAATCATGTTCATACATACAAGCTTATAATATATCATGCTTTTTTCTATGCAAATAAAGATGGGTATACCTATTCTGTTTCCCTTTAACAGGCGTGTATTTTAACGCTATTTTTTAAGCTTAAAAATAATAGAATATCCAACAGTAAAGTCATAGTCAATTTTTAAACATACTATTTCATATTCAAATAAAAACCACCCTTAATTAACCATGTACGTGTACTGGAGGAGGGAAAGTGAATAAAAAAACACGTCTCATATTAGCCATTCAGGCCTACATGTAATAACATACAAAACGGATAATAACATGAGTAGGCCTACAACTATTGTTAATTACTAATAACGACAACAAGAAATGACCACTCTGAATCGTGAAGTGAAACCATTAAAAAGAATGTACATATTTTGAATAGAAAAGAAGAGCCTGCAGGGCTAAGCCAAAAGAGTTGTAGTAAAAGTCGATTACAGGAATTAAAAACTTCTACTTCACGTCGTGCGACGACTTACAAATCACTCTATAAAAACTTGTCCAAAAGAAACGTTGGTATCCCAAACTAAACAGCTATATTAATTAGAAGGAATAAATTTGACATAATTCTGTGGAATTTGGCTACAATAAAAAAGAGAACAAGCCAACGATAACAAATACTTACCCCATTTCACCATCCTGGCGGCACTGTACTCCGAACTGAGAGAGACGACAACCCTACCGACCGTAATTCCACAGCACAGACAACTGACCAGCTACGCCTAAGAATCGAACCGCGCCCGCTAGAGGTCGCCATGTGCTCAAGCTATTCCAAAGAACTTGAGAAGAAAAAAATATGCCTATCCCGCAAAGTGCCCAAACATTCTAAATGCTTTGATAAATGTGTAGAAGCTCGTTCTGTCACTCGCATTTCCCTCCCGGTGTATGAAACCATTTGGTTCCCCTCCTTTTTCCCCCTTTGTTCCGTGTTCGCTGAGTTTGGCGAATCGTATATAAGACTGGCGTAGGAAAGCATCCGGCACTCTTGGACATTGCTCGGACTTAATCGGACGAAGCCGAGGCTTCAGCATTATTTAAAATGTAAGAGTAAATTTCTTTTTGGCGTAAATATTTTCTATTGCTATTTTTCAAAATTTTCACGTTCTATTTAAATGGTCTAATTTATTTATATCAGACTAGTTTGTAGGGATAAATTTTGATATATCACTATTGAGCTGATAGATAAAAGAAAAGAGGATCTAAAATATACATTTTGAATCTCGCCTTTTTATTATAATGGTTAGATTTTTCTTGTATACGTAATGTTTAAGTTAGATGTTCTTATTAATTTTTATTATTTTTACTCTCCTGTATTGTTAATATTGTGAATGATAAATTTAGGGTAATATGATTTTAGATTATTATGGGATATATTAAAAAATTTTGAACGATGCTCATTTTGATTATGTTGAATAATTATGAGTAGGCTACTAGAATGCAGATGTTAGATAGTTACATGATATATAGATATATTAGAAATTTGTGGACGATGCTCATTTTAATAATAATAATAATAATAATATTTAGCACCGCGTCCTACTACCCGTTCGGGTTATACGCTTTAAGTACTAATTACCCAAATGGATTAGGAATTGGGAAGGTTAAATTAGAGGAAGTGAACCCGCATTTGCGTGGAGAGAAAGTGGAAAACCATTTAGGAAAAACCACCTCCAGTTCACCCGATCGAGATTCGAACCTCGATCTCCCCGTCTTCAGCAGTCAAGCTCACACACGACAAGCGCGTTAGCCAACTACGCCACCGAGGCGGGTGATGCTAGTTTTGATTATGTTGAATAATTATGAATAATAGGATACAGATGTTAGATAGTTACATGGTTCGTATTAGGATAATATTGAGTAACTTCGTATGCAAGGTTCAGGCGAAAAATTATAAGCTAAATGATTCTTTGTTGTATATATTCTACAAAATTGTTGTTGTATTGAAAGTAACTTAAATCCTTCTAGCTCATTGCAGATTGTGGATTAATAAATATCGTAGGAGCTATTATATATTTCTACATAATACTTTTAACTTGTTACATGAATATATATATATATTTAATTCTGATATTTATATCAAACATATACATGCACTTCTTGCAATTTATTTAATGTTATTGTTAGTTAAAATACCCTTAGGTTTAGAAACTATCTCTGTCCTTCCTTAATTTCAAATATTATTATATTTATATTTTTGGAGACCGACCGTCATGTTCTTCCCGCAACTGGATTGAGTTGCGTGCCCTAGGTTCCTTTTATGCACCCAGCATTCAAAACTATTACCACATATTCGAAGAGTGCGCCTCTCTACGAGCTGAGGGCTACGAATTGGAGTACCAATGGATTCTTAGTCACATGGGTATAATGGGTAACGAGAGAGTAGATAAAGTCTGTTCAGCGTAGGAATTGATTTCTGAACGGCCTTTTTCCCTACCAGAAATATATTATATAGTAGGATATTGGTAGGAAAAATTACCTTTCAGAGAGTAGTTCCTAGCGTGAATGGAGTGTAGTTTGGCATCTAGTACAAATTTACTTTCCATTGTACAGGAAATTCCGCTACCATACAGCGACTTTATACCGAGGGTAAAATTCAGAAGTCAGGTTAAAGGGAGCAAATGGTGGGAGATCACATGCCAGCAGAAAGCAAAATGGTACCATGGTGTATGCGGTACGAAATTAGTTACACCATGGTTTTTGTGAGTTAAGGCCACTCTTAAGTTTATTTGTACAATAATCCGCCTTCGGCTCGGGCACACCTACACGAAAGACCGACTTTATTTGATGCGCAAGGTTCCGTCTTCACATTGTGTGGTTTGCTACGTTCCTGAAACATTTAGAACATATATGTATGACTTTCCCTGTACATCATTTGGCACGTGTAAATTATATTCTTAATTATATCACAGACTTTCCTTTAATTAATGCATTACACTCAGGCAACGTTACTTTGTATAGGTGGCTGTTTAATTTATTTCTAAATATAAATATGTCGGTGTGGGGACGAACAAGAATATATGTTCTGGGTTATCACGTAGACCAAATTCGTGTTGAGTTAGAGCTAGGTTATGTGTATCTCATACCTGAATTGAACGCATAGAAAAATCAGAAAGTAGCACCGGGAATGAATCGAATACAAGTGTTCCTGGCTTATTGAATAAAATGTCTTCAGTGCCATTCAAGAAAAAAAAAAAGTATCTATATGTATCTTGCAGCATTGAATTTGTAAAGTCCTAATTTTTTGACCGTATAATGATTTGTGATTCAAAGAAAACTAGACTTTTATATTACCAATGAGCTTCCAAATTAAAAAAATATTATTACTATGAATCAAAATTTATTTAGTAAAAAGCCAGCGGGAAATTATATCATTTTCTAGAAGGATTTTGTTTCTTTGATTGTCAACACTGTCATAAAAGGCATTTGGCAAACAAGCTAATCACTGCAATTTAATTTTAAGTTTTAAAAAAAAAAAAAAAGGCTACATCTTTGATAGTCAAATAACACTTTTGATGGAAAGAAGACATTTTAATTCAAACAGCTTATTTTTTCCTTGCCAGCCTGATGTTAATTATATATTGAGTATTGAGACTTTCAAGCAGGACTGAAACAAAATTGTGTACACTTTGTTTTAATACAAAGTACCCATATTAAATAACAATACCTTTCTAATTTTGGCGGCACGCTTAGCGTTAGGTTAGTAGATCTTGTTTTAATTACACAGTAAAGGCCCAAAACAATGTTTTCCTTACTTTAGATCCACATTGAACCTTAGGTAAGTAGATCTTAAACCGGTTGGGTCCCAATTAGCTCGACTAAGATTTTCCAGATACGATTTTCTTTGCACTACAGAAAGTTGCAATAGCGTCGACTTAAGCCATATTCACACTGAGAGGGTTGGCTTTGTGGTGCTGCAGACAATCTCGAATGGGTCATTTCCAAATGAGTAGGCTTAACCTTGTATGACCGTTGTTGGATTCACACAGCACTGTGCTCCGACTGTACACTGACCATGCCCCGACTCTGTTATTTTGGATTGCTTTAAAAATGTTCTCCCAAGGTCACAGTCCATTACGGTAGGTGCACAGTCCTGTCATTGTGAATTGAGATTGGCTGCCCTTTGGTCAACCATGTGTTTCTTTACCAAACCCTTCCTTCACCTCTGACAAGACATCTTGTGAATGTGGGGAATGCCAGGCCTCCACCGTGGTTCGGATTCCACGTTAAACTGTAGGTCCTCCATTTCATCTCACAATCACCCTACCATTACACATTAGCGTAAGTGTGTATAACCCGAACGGGTAGTAAGACGCGGTGCTAATAATAATAATAATAATAATTCTAGTTCAGCTTGTTCCGGCAAATGCAAACTTTAATCAAGGTTCTTGTGTCTATCAACACTATGACAATGGCCGTGTAGCATTCTAACACAACTATTGTATGCAATAATTATGGGCGAAGGAAACAACATTTTGGTACAACTATACCATTTACAACATAAAGAATACTATAATAATCTCACCAAAGTAAATATTTGGAAGGAGATAGTGGAAAAAGTCATCAAAAGTAACTAAAGTGACCAAAACAGTAAAAGCACGGCAGTAACACGACAGCCACGGCACAGTCCTCAGTGTGAATCCAACGATAAAGGGTGAAAGTCATTTTTGATGCTGTTTAAATTCTTGTTAAGTGTACAAATGCACCCCTTAACAGGACACTTTACTATTTAGGGTGAATATGATTTGCCCTATATCATGCGCTTTAGTTAAAATAGCCTAGAATTTTAATTTAAATGGAATAAATAGTCATTTACTATGTAATTTGTTAATTAAAATTACATCATTAGCTAAAATTAATTCTGTGGCATAAAACTCTCTTTTTAAAGGAACTATACTTTTAGTTTAAAACATATGTTAAAAATAATAGGCCCTATTTTTTGGGGGTGTAATATGTTATAGCTGTCCCATTTTAGGCTCTTTTTCATTGTTACGTTACAATGTTCAGATTTTGATTCACTTTCAGATGTAAATTACATAAAGACTAAGAAATTTTTAACACAAACAAAACTTGACAACACATCACCCAAATTTCTTTCAAAATGTAATTTTTGAAGTTGACATGTAACTTTCTTCCGATTCTGCACACCGGATGGATGATGCCATCACATGATTATTTGCATTACACCTGTGATTCTGTGCACTAAAATGGATATGATGTCATTATATAATGTGTATCAACCCCAAAGCATTATTACATTGACCAATATATTTGATCTATAATTATAAATAAAATATATTAGCACATAAAAAGATTAGGTTAGGGTGGGTTGGAAAAGTATTATAATAATAAAAGGTATATGTTATATAACATTTGTATTTTTTTTATTCACACATAGAGAATACCATAAATTGAATAATAATATTTATATGGTTTGTCAATTTGATAAAAAGTTACCATAAAATTAAAACTTTACCAGTATTTATATAAATTACAGAACAACGCAAATAGGGAATAAAATATTCAAAAGATGAGTTCTTGACACTTTTTCGGTCATCTTAAAGTAAATGAATAATGTTATTATCAATAAACACAATAAAAATATGTTTCCAATAATATCACACTTAATATGGAGTGTAGGCCTTTATTGAATTTTTTATTTATACACTATCAACATTTATGATTAAACTTTATTGATACAGCCACATTATCTTGCAGACTACAGCTACCCAGTCCTTTGTAGAACAAAAGTTCCCATAGGACCTGCCATTTCCGGCCCTCGGGATTATTGACACTTTTTCTTTCTTACATTAAACTAAAAAAATATCATTAAACCTACAACAAGAATAGCAAGTGGAGCCATATGGTTAACTGTTGCTAAAGTATTTTTTAGTATAAAAAACCTTAGTTTACAGTATTATTAATTATTATTTTAAGACACAAAAAAAGTCACCCATACATTTTTTAAACTATTTAATTTTGCTTTAGAAAATATTTGTTCGATTCAACCATTTCACATGGTATTGCAAGCCTTTAGTAGGTATATTCACCCCCCTCTTGGTAAACTCCAATCTTTGCAAATGGGATTTACTTATTTATTCCCTCAATCAAACACAGATTATAGATCTTTAAGTGAATTAACATTAATCAAACTCTCACACACACAGCTTTATTTAACCCTCTTAAAAAACTATTATATAACCACACAACAACAAAAGATTTAAAAAAAATTATTATTTTATAATTAATTACATGATCGAAAGAGCTCACTTTTAGGACTATGGATTTAAAGTAATTGAAATTTTACATGAATTTAAATTTTAAAAGATTTAAAACATTATGAATATTTTGTTATGAAAAAAAAGCATAGTACACAAAACAAAATAGACTTTAGTACCAATACAATGTTACAAATAAGATCATTTTGAAATATGTGTGATAATATTGATGATATCTTTTATCAATAAATATTAAAAAATATCTAAAAAATAACAATATAATATAATAAGGAGGAGAATTGATATAGGATTTCATAATTGCCAACTTAAAAATCCTAATACATTAAAATATCTTTTATATTTAATCATAATAATTAGATAAAAATAATCATTTTATGTGTTGATAGTAGAAAAATAATCAAACAATCTTAACCTAACCTTCCAACTCAATTAAAATATGAATTTCGGATGTATTAATACATCTAGCTAGAGACTAGTTATTATCATGAAAAGTTATCATTTTGTCATCTTTTGTTAAGATGTAGTAACAAAGAGGCCTTAGTCAATCAAGCTTTACCTAATCTTCCAAGGCTAATAAAATTAAATCAAAATAATAATAATAATAATATTTAGCACCGCGTCTTACTACCCATTCGGGTTATACGCTTTAAGTACTAATTACTTTAATGGATTAGGAATTGGGAAGGTTGAATTAAAGGAAGTGAACCCGCATTTGCGAAAGTGAACCCGCATTTGCGTGGAGGGAGAGTGGAAAACCATTTAGGAAAAACCGCCCTCAGTTCACCCGACCGAGATTCGAACCTCAATCTCCCGTCCTCAGCAGTCGAGCTTAACACGACAAGCGCGTTAGCCAACTACGCCACGGAGGCGGGTTAAATCAAAATACAATTTTGGATGTATTGTTACATTTAGAGAATAGTTATTTCCATGCAAGACATTTCAATCAATTAATTAAGTATCTAACCAACTAATCAAAATATTTTATTGAAGGATGCTTTTTTTGTGTCTTATGGAATAAAACACTGCAAGGTAAGATTTTTCGAATGGAATCATAAATGTTTTCTACCCGAGTCAAATAATAACAAAAATAGAAAAAAAATATTACAATATAAGCCTAATTTTAAAATTAAAACAAAATTCAGCTAAATTATGTAAGAATATTTGGTCGTAGTTGATGTACTGTTACCTTGATCCCAACCTGGAGTCTAACGACTTATAGGCTATATATTTCAATAGCTTCAGATATATTTAAGCATGCTATTACAGGGTGTCCATCGACCTGGAAAACAGGGAAAAGTCAGCGAATTTGATCATATTTCTGGATATTTCACACATTCATTAAAATAATACAAAATTTTCATTTACAATAGTTAAAATAACATTTTTCTTCCAGTTAATAGTCACTGCGTATCTTTTTAAACACAGTTGAGCATACTAATCTGAATTCTCTAAGTCAGCATGAGGTTTTTGTTTCATCTTCTCATCCCTCGCGTATTTTCAGCCGAAGTTGAGCCATGGATATGCACATGCGCAAGAATTCAATTACACTATTGAAAGAAGAAACTAAAAAAATAATTTATCTTGCAACAATTTTAAACTGTACTGGTGTAAGTTACTCAATAGGATCTAATTGAATTCTAACTTAGATTGCACCACACATTTGGCCATTGTTTTAGAGTGAAATTCTTAAACTCCATCATAGAGTCACACAATTTCAGATGATGTATGTGTCTAGAAATAGTATTATACTATGAGCTAAAAGTTGCAATCTCAATAAAATAATGTTTTTAACATATAAGGTGACTGGAAACATTTGAAATTGGCTCTGGAAAACCTGGAAAAGTCAGGGAATTTTAAAATATAGTTTGGCTGGACACCCTGAATTATAACCTATATATGTTGATGCACAATAATTGTGTTTAGTAATCACTATCTCAACTAACCTAAACTCACCTTTCATGTGTCAATAAATAAAGCTTTCTACTAAGTTGTAATCAGTAATCAGGCCTTTATAATAAACTAACTTATACTTTTTAATGTATTTTTTATGAGAAGGAGTCTAATAGGACACTGGATAAGTGGTGTCACTTGAATTGTTGTTGCCGAGTGCTGGAACTCGTGGTGTTACAGCCTAAATGTATTTAACTCACATAGTTTAAAGTAAAAATTTAGTAAGAAAACAATAAAATTTGAAGTGAAAACATTTAAGAACTTCACAGTCACGATCATCTGGCCTAAAGTGGCGGCATTTTGGGCTAGATAATGTGGAATCTGAATGTAAATAGATCTCTGTGTGGGTTTGCTTACTTTTTTAATTTTCACATAATTTAATTGGTTTTAATAGACTCTACCGATTTTCTGATTGTGTTGTAAAATATAAATACATTGCTGCTATCTACATCACATGCAGTCTAGGTGTGAGAATGGTGTGGCAGCGGTTAGATGGTGTGATTGGGGCTCTTTAGTGACTCGAGAGTTTTAATTTTAGCTAAAATTGTAGTTATTCCTAATAATTAATCCTTGTAACTTAGAAGGATGCTAAATACAGTGTAATCTAGTTTAAAATCTAAATGGAGGCCAACTGTGCTTTGTATTTGTTTCAGAATGACACAGTTCAGCTCACAAAATAACATCCTCAAAGAGGAGGAATACCAGGAGATCATTGATGATATGTGAGTAACTTTACTCAATTTCCCCATTGGGGTTTTAATCTAGTATATTAAAGGTGTCAAATCTTGGATCAAGGTTTTATTCAACATGGTGTATATTAACCTGAAAAATAGGGAAAAGTTTCGAAATTCTATCAAATTTCTGAAATGTTTACATATTCGTTAAAAAAAATACAACATTTATTCACAATAGTCAAAATATAATATATGTATTTCTTCAGGTTAGTAGGCCTACTCACCTTTATTATATTTTAACCCAGCTGTGTATGCAAATGTTAATTCTCAAAGTCAACATGTAATTCTACCGCACGTCTTTAGCCAAAGCTTAGTCATGGTTATTCACATGCGTGAGAACTCGATTATGTTTTAGGAAGAATGAACTAAAGACTGTGTTTTGTAACTCCTTGACTTACCATTTAAGGTAGGCATACCAGTAGCTGACAGTGCTCCTATAGCTGACACTTCATTTATATTTCCCTACAAATAAGCAAACTCTACTTTCAACTATTTTCTATGAGCATCCAAATTAAAGCCTGTTAATTTCTTGGCAATAATCTTCTAGTCCTGTTCTTTGAAAATCAAAAATGCAATCAATATGTTTGAAGTACTAAAGGGATGTATCAGCTTGTCTTCTTTGTTTATCCTTGCTAGAACTACTAAGAGGTAAGTAAACTTCAGTTTATAATAATTTATTAAGCTGGGGTTTTTTATGAGAGTTATAGTGTTCACCTGTCAATTATTAAAAATTTTGAAAATTCACACACTCCTAATATTGGTGTAAGGTGATCTTTAAATGTATACTACCTAATAACCCATCACTTTAGGCTGAAATATTTTTAACATCTGGATGGAGTGACAAAATTTTAGAATATGTATGTGTCTAAAAATATTACATTAAATTGTGATCGTAGTAAACTAATGTTTATTACATAGTGACTGTAACATTTGGGAATTGGGTCTGTAACACCTGGGAAAGCCAGGGAATTTTAAAATATAGTTTAGCTGGACATGTTCATTAACACACAACCCATGTGGATATGGGCGGGACTATATTTTGTTTATAACTTCATCAATGCCGTGAAGTCTTGAGTTGAGAGTCGGAATTGGAGACAGTAAAAATATACCAACTCGGACTCTGGCCTCAAAATAAAAACTTATAATATTATGACAATATATGGATAATGTAACTTTAATTTTATACATTTTAGGACCAATATTTTCTATTTGGATTAACAAATTTATTCAAATATAAATTCACAATGCCAAAGAAGCTTCCCGTGAAGTAATAGGCTATTTTTTGAGCACCTTATTTTAATACTTTAGTAATAATTTCAAAATAAGTTTCATTTCATCAGAAAACATTGTATATTTTATTAAGGACAACAATTTGACAAATAAATTAGGTGAGCTAGTATAAGTAAGCACAATTTGGTCATATACAACTACTGTTAAAATACTCTTATCCCAAATATAAAAAAAGAACTGGAATAATTGAGTCCAGGTAACAGTATGGTTTAAAAAATCATATTGATATTGTCTATTAAGGATAAATATCTTAATGTAATAAAACAAAACAAAAAAATGATATAGCAGTCTATAATGTTTAGGCTAATTAAACCATATCTAGCAGTTTAGTAATACCTGTCACAAAAACATAAAAGTTTCAATAATATCTAAAATATTAGTTTAGTTGAGTAAATTTTTGAAAAAAAAACAACAACAACTTAAGGTGTGGCTGAAAGGAACAAAAGTATGTTTACAATTTTTATAGAATTGAGATTTGTTTGCCAAAATAAACCAAATATAAAAGTTTTGACAATATTCCAGGACACCCTTGACAGATATTTAAGATCTGTTGATACTAGCATGTGCAGAAAACAAAATACTCTGCTGATACTGGAGAAATATTTAATTTATTTTGGACAAAAAAATGTAATGCTATAAAAAACTATAAAATTACTCACGTTCCCTTCTGCCGCACTTTAAAAACTCTCCATATTACTGTACCATTTTTTGGGAAAAAAAGAAATCTCCCCAAAATTGTGTGGAAACCTGTGTGACGGGTGTTACGATAGAGCTAGGCAGTGCGATGTGTTTGTTGTAATAAGTATTTGATGATGTTATACAACTCAGTTTCAGTTGTGTTCATGCATTTTTTACAAAATAAAAATGTTGCAGTTAACTCTGGTTATAATGAACCTCTACGGACACAGATATTTTGTTCACTATGTTTGAAATTTCCTAAAACCGATTTTTTTTTAAATCTTAAAGTAGTGAGTTAGTGACAAAGAAAAAAAGTTTAAATACAATCACTCTTTATTGAAATATATTAACTAATCGTTTTAAAAAAAATTGGTTATATTCTACTGTTTACATTATTTTTTCCAGATCTTTTTTCTAGGGTCTGAATTTTCCACACATCCAAAAAACTAAACTGAATAGAAAAGTATAATTTTTTGAGTTTCATATACCCTCTCAAAGAAAGGAATTAATTTTATGTCCTGTAACTCCTGTCGTATTAATTCAACTAATAAAACTGTCTTCCTTTACTTGCCACCAACAAAGGTATTACAACTTAAGCTCGGTCAATGAATGCAATGACTGCTTAAGCTCAGCCCTCCCCCGTGCATTCCTCTTCCACATTATGTACTTTAATTCAAGCTTTGTGCTACCTAAACAAGAACTCAGGTAAAAAGATTCGGTGTCTTCAAGTTTAAGCAACCACAACGTTATGTTTTTAAAGAATTATGATGTTACACCGACATTTCTTATTGAAAGTTTCAATTTTTCTGTTCACTAAAACCGAAGTTGCGGATTCATTATAAACACATTTTTTAACACCCATTGAAATGTATTTGGTTTGGTACCAAGGAATTAGGTTCACTGTAGCCAAATGTTCACTACAACCGAGTTCACTAAAACCAGAGTTGACTCTTATTTTGAATTATAATTTATCAAAGCTATAATAAACTGGTTTTTTCCTTGTGGTTGTCTATAACAAAATATAAATGGTGGAAACACGTTTTAATTTACTATTTATTGTACCATAGTATATTTTGTTCTTTCAATGAGTTATGAAATGCCAATTACACAATAATCCTTACTGAAGTATCACTGGAATTGTTTGATAACACTTTTTATTGATAATATAGCTTTACTAAGCAAATAATAACTGTTTCTTAACAGGTTGATGCTATTCACTCCCAGTCATGGTTTGCAATAAAGAACTTAGCCCTCACTCATCTACACTCCTATCTTAAAAATGTTATAGGTCTTTAAATAACCTTTGTGTTTAAGCTTTATAAACTAATAAAATCTTATTTTATTTACCCTTATAATTTGATGATGCTTGTTAGATTTTTCTTAGAATGGCCATTTTTTGTGTTGTTAAACAAACAAGTTTTCTTTCTTAAGTCCACCCACCCTTCTTTCTCCTCATGTTCCAAGCTATTTTTCTATCCCCCTTTGTCCCAACCACATAGTTTAGGTAACCCTCATGTGAAAAATATTATTGTATTCAAAATTATAAATAATAGCAGTGCCACTCCCATTGGCGTTTGCATGGTCTAACATGTCCCTCTCGTGCCAGACCGAATCACCAATGACGAGAAGATGGTTTTAATTTTGGTTGAATGGATGTACTTAGGGGGGATATTCCTAAATTGTCCCCCACCCTCCCTCTCTATGTGCAAATATGGGTACATTTCCTATAAAACAATTTATTATTCATCCTTATTCCATTAGTGTAATGTTAATGTATGCGTGTAACCCGAATGGATACTAATATGGATAAAAATAAAATAAAAAACATATCACGAGTGTATTTTGATTATAAGAGATGGGATATTTGTGTTTCTACCCATTGGTTTCTCCCTTCACCCCAAAAACAATTCAACATTTATTTCTCTGGTTTGTTTTCAGAGGCAGAGAAGTGATGGGAGAGGAGTTTTTCACTCTTTTTGATCAACCTCCTATGCCGTCAGTGAGTACAACAGATAAAACAAAAGCTCAAACTAGTCAATAATGTTCAGACATGTCATTTCTTCTTGCTGGCTTGAACGTTATTCATCTTTGCTTCTGAGCATATGAATGTTCTTAGTCTAATCCTGTCAACACTAAATGTGTGAGAATAGTATTACTTTCAAATCAAATACAAATGTTTATTAATTTGAATAGTGACACACAAATTCCACAGCTGCCAACGGTCCCCAAATTTTCTTTAAGATTAGCCAGCATATAATTTTTTTTTTTCAATTCTTACAAACACAAAAATTAGCATATTCAATAATTTGTATTAAACAATATTACTTAAGTCAGACTTGATGGCTTCAGCTAGGGAAAGCAGAAACTTATTTTATCTCAAAATTAAGTTAAATTCATGAAAAACTGGTAATGTAAATCCATGACTAATTAAAGTGAAACATTTCACACCTAAATATTAAGTTGATGCATTAGTTCTTAGTGTTTTCCACAGATAAATTTTATTTGACTTCAAAATCATGTTCATGAACAAACTACAGAAATGAATCATTAATATAATATATTTCCCTGCATTGCTTATTACTGTCTCCCAACGTTCTGATAGTTTTTTGATTCCACATTTGAAGAAATCTGGGGCTTTAAAGTTGAAGTTGTCAAGCCAATCTTGAGGAACAGCTTCGTCATGAAATAAACTTCCTCAGAGATTATTGGATAGTTTATGGAAAAGGTGAACATTTGATGTTGCAAGATCTGGAGAATTGGGTGGATACATTCCAACTGAGCTCTTGGATAACCATTTTTATCAGGTTGGTGAAATGCAGCCAGTAATTATCGTGACACAAAATTACTTGCAGTCTTTCTGATTGTTTTTCTTGGATCGCAGCTTGAAGGCGTTTTAAGGTGTTGCCAATAAATCTCAAGACAAGAACAAACAATGTTTTTGAGCTAAACAATGCCGAGCAAGCAAAGAAGCATAAATGGTCTCACACTGATTTTTGTTGTTTTTTGCTCAAAGCATATGGTACTCTTGCTCCCTGTTTTTGAACTTGGCCCATTGAACGCAAATGTCATACGATGGTTGATTGTTCACATTAATTCATCTCATTGGTACATTCTCAAGTTGATTGAAATGGATCGTTGTTGATTGAAGCATTTAAATAGTCTCCATCAAAGTCTTCCTGAATGTAGAGAGTCATTCAGGTCAAAATGGTCCTCTTTGAACAATGGTGCAGGAAGAGGATAACTTTTACTCCCCCAGGAAATAGAAGGGGTAAAAAGTATCAATTTTACCCCCCTCCCCAGCTAAAAAAATAATATAGTAAAACATTTTTTAATGTAAATATCTTGTTGAAGCAAGATAAAAAGTTCACAACAAGTTAACATAGTAAAAATAAAATGTGCTTGGAGCACATACTAAAGAGGTTTTGAAAACTCTGATAGTGATACCAACTACATCAGCTACTGCAGAAAGAAGTTTTTTAATGCTTATAAAAATAAAAAATTATTTTCTCTCCACGATGAGGCATAGTAGACTAAATTACCTGTGTCTACTTAATGCACACCTTGAGAGATTCAACAAACTTTAAATTGCAAAACTAGCTAGTGGTTTTATAGCTAGTAGCAAATATAGGGCAAAGGTGTATGGAAACCTACTCTAATTTTCAGTGTTTCATAATTTTTATTTGAGCCGCATCATATATAATTTTTATTAATTTGTTTTGTGTGTATTGATTCTAATGTTTGGCATAACTAAAATAAATGGTAAAAATAAACAATGGGACTGTTAAATACAGGTATCCCTCGTTATAAACGATTTCGCTTTACGCGTTCTCGCTATAATGCGATTAAAAATATAATAATAATCGTTGGTTGGCTGTAATTTTTCAGTCACCCTGTGCAGTGGTGGCGTGACCTTGTTCACGCACATTCCAGCTGAGTCTTGACCATTTCATCAAAAAAGTTGAAAATTGTCACACCAACAACACAGGGCCCTCACGACAACAAGAGCTTACCGTCCGAGGGAAGTCAAGAGAGCAAGATCCTACCATCCCAGGGAAGTCAAGAGGACAAGAGCCTACCTTCCAAGAGCCATCAAGAAAACAAGAGCTTACCGTCCGAGGGAAGTCAAGAGGGCAAGAGCCTACCTTCCAAGGGCCATCAAGAAAACAAGAGCTTACCGTCCGAGGGAAGTCAAGAGGGTAAGAACCTACCTTCCAAGGGCCATCAAGAAAACAAGAGCCTACCGTCCGAGGGAAGTCAAGAGTGCAAGAGCCTACCTTCCAAGAGCCTTCAAGAAAGCAAGAGCCTACCATCCCAGGAGAAGTCAAGAGTGCAAGAGCATACCGCCCAAGGGCCATCAAGAAAGCCAGAGTGTGCTCATCCAGGAATAATTAAAATCAATTCCCTTCACGTGTTTTTATGCGATGCAATTTTTTTCAGAACCAATCACTCGCATAGTGCGAGAGGCAGCTTTATTACATTTTCCTGTGTTTTGTTTTAAATCTCAAAAAAGTTTCTCCCTATAATAGGACATTATTATTTTTACCCCCCAAATAAAAACGTTCCTGCGCCACTGTCTTTGAAACAAGAAAACCATTTTCTTATCATACTCTCCCCTGATGGAATTCACCTTGTAAACATCACAAATTACTATAGCGACCTCCATTGTTTTTGCTCCTCGGTTAAACTCAAACAAAAGGATATGTTGAAAATGTTTGTGTTTTCCCTCTTGACACTCCATTTCCTTATATAAAAAATACACCGAATTTCTTCAAAATTGATGAAATATAGATGTATTCATTAGCACACCAATATGGCATCAATGTGGTGTATGACAATTGACAATCAATAGTCTTAGTATGCATTGTTACCAACACGACAACATGTGCTACAGACTTATGCATCAACCTGAGACTAAAAATAGAGTGAGAGATTTTGTTTCTCATGTGTTAACAAAGTGGATTTATTTTACGTGTTTCTAAAATAAGATGGTTGTACAGTGTTTGTTTTATAACACATTTAAACAGGAGCCAAGGTGATCAGATGACTTTGACGAAATGGACAAGGAGACTCAAAATGCAGGACGTTACATAATAAAAGTGCAAACCATACTTGTACAAATTATATAATAAAAGTTCAAAATATACTTGTTCAAAATCACTTCATGCTCTTTATTGATTGTTCAAACACATTTTTCTGATGAACTAATCTTTTTGAAAATACCGTGTTGGTTTAAAATATACTCATATAATTCAGAACAATTCACATGCTTAAAATTATACTTCACCAACAATAAATCCTTTACTGAATCTACATGCAACATATTTCTATCATTTGTCCATTGTGCAGTGATTAAAGAAAACACCCTCTCAACATTGGAATTGTGTTTCGTTAATGAAAAAATAATAATTCTACCATTTTCACTATTTCTTAATTATATTCATTGTGTTTGTTATTCTCAAAATACTTAACCAGGGTGTCCAGCGACCTGGAAAACCTGGAAAACAGGGAATTGTCAGGGAATATGCTTTGTCATGGAAAAGTCAGGGAATTTTATTAAATTTCTGGAAATTTTACATTTTATCTATAAAAAAGCCAAATATTTTGATTCACATTAGTCAAAATAACACTTTTCTTCTAGTTAATAACCATCCGGAATCACTTTCTCACCATTGTCCCTGTTGAGCAGACTAATATCACTTCTCAAGGTCAACAAGTGAGTTTTGTGTCTTTCCACCCTTCTGCCAAAGTTGAGTCATGGCTATTCACATGTACAAAATTTGACTAGGCCTACATACTAAGTAGAAGGAACTAAGAATGACTCTGTCCTACAACTATTTTAAATCGTTCTTGCTTAAGGCGATCTCTTAATGGCTCAATACAGATTTACTGAAATCTATTTTTAACTTAAAATAGTCCATTTCTCCGGAGGCAGAAATCGTTTAATCTCTACTGAGTGACACAATTTCAGAATGTATATGTATTTAGGGGGAAAAATTACTATTTAATCTGTGATCTTAAAAAATTATTTTCGTAATATACTTAATATCGATAAATAGTGGTCTAGGAAAAAGTAAATTGGGTCTGGAAAAGTCAGAGAATTTAAAAATATAGTTTAGCTGGACACCCTGTTAACCCACTTATCAATACATAACATTTGTATTTCCTTGATGTTGTCATGAAAAACAGACATTAGAGAATCTAAGTTCCACATAAATGCTTGATGTAAATCTAGATATAAAAAAATACTCAGAATTTTATGGGGACGAGGCAAAGATAAAAAATATTATTGCAAATCTTCAAATATCTCAAGTATCCTATATATTGCTTGAAACAGAGATAGCCTCCTTGTTTTATTATTTGCTTGTAGTTTACATCGACAAATTCACAATACTCTTTAATTTATTCTGTTTTTAGTGTATACTTGGAAAAATAATTATACATTTTCATGACTGCACTCCAAATCAACCTTCAAACTGTCATACCCATGTTGATACATTATGAAGAATATGCGCTGGGCAGCTTACACCAATTACATTCTAGTTCATGCATTTCTTTAATAATAATAATAATAATTAGCACCGCGTCTTACTACCCGTTCGGGTTATACGCTTTAAGTACTAATTACTTTAATGGATTAGGAAATTGGGAAGGTTGAACTAGAGTAAGTGAACCCGCATTTGCGTGGAGGGAGAGTGGAAAACCATTTAGGAAAAACCACCCCCAGTTCACCCGACCGAGATACGAACATCGATCTCCCCGTCCTCAGCAGTAGAGCTCAACACGACAAGCGCGTCAGCCAACTACGCCACCGAGGCGGGTCATTTCTTTAATAAAGTGCAAATATTTTTAGCCGCAACCCTTTAAAGTCCTCCAAAATTTGTGTTGGTACCTACACCAGAAAATTGTATACATTTATCAACAATACCAAGCTTATTTAGTGTATTGCTTATGTAAGATCAGAAGTTTCATTGGGAGTTGTTTTTAGCTCTACAACTTTAGTTTGGATAACTCTTACATCAAAAGACTGTATTAAAAATGGAAATATTTTCAGAGATCCATCTGTGCAAATAAAAAAAACCAAGATATTACCTGAAAGCACTTTTTTTTGTAACATCGATAGAATGTGACCCAAGAATTGTTTAAAATAGCTCCAGTCTTTGTCTTAACTCGTGACACTTTATTAGCAGTTCATCAGAATAATAATACAGTTCAGCAATTACGTCAGGTTTAAAATCGATAGATCTAATTGATGAATGATGCCTAACGGTGTGAAATGCCAGAGCTGACTCTGCTGCATTTACTAATTTTGTAGATTTGTTTGATTGATTGAAAAAAACTTTATATATCTCTCCAATGATACTGCATCTCTGAATGTATTTCTGCAACTGGAAATGAACTTCCAAATCTTGTGCCCCTACAAAGATTAAATTTAATTTTAGTAAAGATAGCCAAGAGATTAATTATAATGACAACAAATTCAATTGGTTAGTATTAAAATAATTAAAATATATACAATAAAAATCAATAAAACACACTGTTCATAGCAAAATATATACAAACAAAAACAGTCAACCTGTTTAAAAATATTGTTAATGAATTTGTTATTTATCTGGCCTACCTTTATTAGTTACGGAAACTTACGTTCCTGCAGAACAAACGAGACGCTCCCTTTATATTCATTTCTCCCTTGTTTAGATGATTTGTATTTTCTAAATAAGTTATTGCTAAATTAGCATTTAAGTTAAGGTGTGGCAGAAGGGAGCGTGAGTAATTTTACAGTTCTTGTAGCATTACATTTTTTACTGCCCAAAATAAATTAAATATTTCTCCAGTAGCAACATAGAGTTTAGTTTTCTGCACATGCTAATATCAACAGATTTTGAATTTCTATCAAGTGTGTCCTGGAATTTTGTCAAAACTTTTTCTTTTTGTTTAAAAAGTTTTGACACAATTCCAGGACACACTTGATAGAAATTCAAAATTTGTTGATATTAGCATGTGCAGAAAACTAAACTCTATGTTGCTACTGGAGAAATATTTTATTTGTTTTGGTCAAAAAATTTCGTTTCTATAAAAACTGTAAAAATACTTTCGCTCCCTTCGGCCGCTTATGGCATATTCCTCTCATACACTAGACAGAAAGTTGAAATGTAGGATGACCCCGGGAAAAGGAGGACATCTGGTCACATTGCACAGGGCCACAAATAATATCTAAAATATTTAATACTGGATAAATAACAAAAAAATTGTTGATTTTTAATAGATGACTTGGAATAGTCAGGGAATTTTATGATCAAAAGTTTCTTGCTATCTTGTAATAGTTATAATAAGACTAATATAAGATACATAGTTTTGTGAAATTAGGTGGGTTCTCTTAAAAGTTTTTTTTTTCTCCCACTATGAAGAAATGGAACTTTGAATGTTAATTACGTATTTGAATTTGGCCATCAATATGTATTTGTGGGGTTTTAAATAAGGTGTGTTAATGTATTTATGATGAATATATACAAATTGTATTATTATTATTATTAGATGTTCTGCCTCACGACAGGTTCGTTCCTTTGATCAGTGAAGTTATCTGGTTGAAACACATTGTGCTGCTCTTATGCCATGGAAGTGCTGTGCTTGCTAAACTCCCTCGCTCTTAACACTCCATGAACCTGTTAGTTTCCACTTTAATGTTGAATGTGTTGCTGAACCAAAACTTACTGATTGAAACACACATGTTAAACTTTGGAATAATGGTTTATTATTATTATTTTTTTATCGGTGAGATACATCCAAGTTATCCTCTTTCTTTTTTTCCATTCGGTTCCTTGCGCCTTACAAGTGAGCGGTCTCAAGAGTGTCAGTGACGGACTAGCTCCCCGCAGCCTTAGCGGCAGGTTCAGTAACTAGCCTGCGGTGCTGTGCCAGACAGCTGTGTAGAAGTAAGCAGGGGCGGGGAAGGATAGTCACATCACTGTCATATGGTTAAGGGAAATTTTACTAGTTTTTTTCAAATACGGACTGCCTCTGTAGTCTAGGGGTCAAAGGTACTGGCTACAGATTCAAAAGTTCAAGGTTCGATCCCCGGCGCTTCCAAAATTTATCAGTGAACCGATTGTAAAACCCAGCCTTGTGAAGACAAATGAGGAACTACTCGAACAAAGAAGTAGCAGTTCCAATTTAAAAAATTGAGATTGACAACCGGAGGACTTGTGCTGACCACAGGACACCCTCTATCCACAAATATTGGCACTATTACGCTAACGGGGGCGGCCGCTCGGTCAGTATAACTTGCGTGCAGGCTCACACCATGGTGTGTTTTTTAAACTACTTCTTTATACTAATTTTGATTTAAGGGTTGGTAGTTAAGTAACACACATCCCATAATCTCTTGTTGTCTATAATATCAGATGGCACTAGGAACAGTTCTGGTATAGATGTGTGAGAGCGAAATAAATTAGATGAAAATAGTGATTTCAGATGTTTAAACTTTTTAATTAGAGACAGTGTGTTCCTATTTACCTGAACCGGTGACTTCATTCTAAAGGTATCACTCTTGCAATAGACAGAATTGCCGATGTCTGTGAGATTGGGATTTGAATCTCTCGCACACATGCATTATCTCCCCCCCTCTCACCTTCTTTCCTCTTTTTCTCTCCCCCCTCTCTTCCCCCCCCCCTACAAATGTGTGTGTTTCCTTCAAACTATTCCTTCCTCACCTTACCCCATTACTGATTTACAATGTGTTTAGCCATACAATTAGTAAAATGCAGTGTAAAAATGTTTCCAGGCATCGAACCATTCTCTAGAGGTTGCTGTGTCATCATCTTCATCTTCATCTTCCTCGTCTCCAACAGGATCCCTGCCTTGCAATCAAGCATGGCCCGGCCCATACAAGTTCGAACTTCTTCTCAACTCATCTTTTGCAGAACGCTCTAATTGGGTTGTAAGTAGAGATGGCTCTAGTCCAAATCTTCAGATAATCTCAAATATAAATCATACAAAATAGAGGTTAACTTTACAAAGTTGGAATTATTATTATTATTTTTAAAAATATTTTTTGGGATATTTTTCCATGTTAATTATTTAGTTGCGAAAGAATCTTCTTTGGTGGTCGCATGATTTAAGGTGCCACTTTTATAATAAACTGGTTTGTTGTCACATTTTTTGATAGTGTTAATCTACATTCATTAAGGTGGTAAATTAAGTGTATAGGGTTTGGCTGTGAGTTTTTTCTTCTATAATTTGGTTGGACTAAGCCACTAGGTAACTATAAAAATAAGTTGTTTTAAAATCCCAAATATTATATACATTTTTTATAAAGTTGGGTCGAATTCACTTTTTTACGAATCTGAATCTCCATTTCACCTTCAAATCTATTTTAACCTTGGAATAGCTATGAACATAAGAGAAAATATAATAGAATAATAGGAAATGCAAATAGTAACTACATGTTTACATTCTTTCTTAAATATTCCATTCATAATAACTAGGGCCCGGAAGTTGATGCCCTTAAAAACCCCAAAAATGAACTTAAAAATGGTGTATTAATGCTTTCAAAAATAAGAAAAATGCCCTTATAAAAAGATGCACTTTGCTCAATTTTTTTTATCCTGACAAAAGATTATGCTCTTATAAATTAATAATACATTTAAAATCCAATCTAGATTACTCTTGTCCAATTATGGTAATGGGTCCTGCAAAAGGAGAAATAAATTAATAAATATTGTATAAACAATCTGCCGACTAAAAATAATAAAATAGGCAGAACATTTGTGTGCATGTGAGAATGATATAGAGATAAAAGTACATCTTAGATTTACCTTATTCTGCATTGCAATGCACAACTAAGGTCATCTTCAGATTATTAGATGTGAATGATCGGCCAAAAGGTTTTTGTACCCTTAAAAGCTGCGCTCTACATCCACAGATGTTATTGGAGTATACTTGGAATTATGGAATGTCTTCTAAAGAGTCACTTTTACCGGTGATTATGTCAGCAATTTTACACACGGCTTTAATCCCGAATTATTTATCAACACATTCTGAAGTTTTGCAAACACTGCTTATCCAATTTTGCCTGAAGCTTTCCTGTAGTGTTGTAATAAGAGCATTAGTGTTAGACAATGAAACACCTCTCTTTTCTAAGTTTGTTATGGTTACGGTCAAAATACTGAAATTAGCCTTGATATATGCCAGGTTTCCCTCAATTTTGTGATCTGAGAGCATATCTTGTGCAATCTTGATAGATACGGATTCTTCACGGGCAAATCTGTTCACAGCTGTTTTTAAAACACAAATATGGTCACAATAATAGAAACACGCATGAAGCCATGTGCACCTTTGTGTAATTATTGGCCGAGGTGGTAAGGGTACATCAGTTGCTACCGTCTTGAAATCAACTACTCTAGATGGCGCTTTCAAGAATACTTTCTTAACATTTGACACTAGTTGGTCAACATTTCCAAAGTTCTTTCTCACCTCTTCAGCAACTTGGTGAACTGCATGAGCGACACATGTTATGGGAATCATTTTAGAATATAATTCTTTAATTACAGTTGCTGCTTTGACCATATACGGTGCAGCATCACTTACAAAAAGAACATCATCGTGCTTAATACCGTCAGGCCAAAGCATAAACATGGATTTATCAAACAACTTGCTGATTGTGGAGTGGTTGGCTTTATCCAAGATTTCTCTATTCAAGAGAAATGTTTAACCAACAGTATTCAGTTCAAGAATTCCAATAACTTTGTTACCTGCATAGCGGCCTGAGATTTAGGATGATTTACTTTGCTGAGTGGAATATTAGCCGACAACAATACTTTGCACAACTTTTGATTAAATTAACAACAACAAATATGTTAACTTTGAGGGTTAAAGATAATATATATTGAAATAGTATAAAATTCACAACAAAATGCTAACAAACTTTGATAAGGCAAACTATTGTTCCGTGAACAGTAGTCTAATGGTTTAGAAAAAAAAAACTTTAGCATATTTAACTAGAAAATGATTTGGTTTTGGTAACTATTCAAAATTCTTGCATAATATTTGCTTTGGTTCAACAAGCCTTTGACATTGTTACAGTATCTTTTGGAAACAAACAAATTGTTTGTAAATATGGAAAAGAGTGTTCCTGTGCAAGTGAAGTTGGAGTCTTTCATACCTGGACTGTACCTCCGAGCCCTTCCTGTCTTTGTGAGGGATGACGACTTAAAGGATTCTGTTCGCAGATGTTTTATCCATGTTGCTGTTGAAAACCCCTCCAATAAAGGTTAAATTTTATATTACTCTCTTTAAATTTGTTTTTGACTATAGCCGGAACCAATTCTATTTTTCTTGAATCCAACGTTGACATTTGAATTCTCAACTTTTATAGAAATGTATAATTTTAGTATTGTTAGTATAAAATTAAATTGTATTACCTGTGCTAGGGAAATATTAGCTACAGAACATAGTGGAGAAAGAAATAGTGTAGAAATACGATAGGAAAGAGAAGTATAATCAAAACAAATTTTATATATACAGAACATAGTGACATGAAACTCAATAACGTCTGAACCTACACAATAATCATCAATATATTTTAACTTAAACTAATTTGAATAAATAAAAGTGGGTTAAAGTCTTGTCCATGAGAATACCAAAAATTGTTCTTGATTGGGCCAGTGTGTCTATTTACTTTTTACATTTTATTTACTAAACCTCTCACATAGAGCACTGTTATACTCCAAAAATATCAGTATACTCACTGCCTATGCTGGCACGACATTAAAGCAAATGGATACAATCACATCTAATAAGATTAATGTAAAAGGCATGTGTTTAGGTGACTAAGAGTGATCAAGTGTATTTTGTGCATAGTTAGATATTTAAAAACCAATTTTCTTGATACTTTTTGCTAAAAATAAATACTACCATAAATTATATGTAGAGATGAGTTGAATCCACTATTTCTTGAATCCGAATCTAAATTTTATTTTCAGGGTGTCTACCATTCGGGAAAATCAAGGAAAACTGGAATTAGCTGGGAATTTGAAGTGATCGGGAAAAAACGTGAATAAGGCGGGAATTTGGTAAATTACGATAAAAACCCGGGAAAATGTTGTTTTACTCAAAATCTGATATATAATTATCATTAAATCAGTAAATAATAATGTTATTAAACTGTAGTTTTTTTTGTAGCTGTGTAATATATTTTATAATTCCCACTAAACAATGTTATTACAAATTAAAAAAAGTTTATTTAAATTTTAAAACTTATAATTATTCATAAAAAAGATTAATAGAAAAATTAGAGAAGGAGGGAGTTAGAAGGATGTGATATACTTTGTAGTCGGGAATTTTTGGAAATGATAGGGTGAAATCAGGGAAAAAGTCGGGAATTTCATTGGTCAAGTTGAGTAGACACCATGATTTTCGAATCTCGAATCCAAATCCTAGCTGTTAGACATTTTAATGATTTATAAAATAGACCTACATTACACATTATAGGCCTAACCACTGAATTAAAAATTATTTCAATCATGCTTTCAATTTTAATCAACTCAGCCACCCCTCACAAGATACAAGTTAAAATCCAGCAATATTAAACAATCTAAACTCATATTATTGTTTGGAAATCAAATCAATCAAAATTTGAGTGTCTTTAAGAAAGTGTTGAAAGAATGAATTAAGTTTATAAAAAAAACATATGAAATAAATGGATTAGGCCTAGTTACCTTTTGGTAAACTTTAATCATCATTGAAGGATTACAGTTTATTTTAATAAGAAAGCAAAAATAAAAACACAATTTTTTTTAATAAAGACTAAAACAACATGCTTAGCAACTAAACATACATTCGAAATCGTGAACTCAATAATGCCTAAGTATGTTTTATTATTATTTTCTTATATATCTATTATCTATCTTGGCGTAGAAAACCAAAAATATATTCGATTCTTGTGATACATAGATTTCTGAAAATACATTCTATTTAAAACAGGAACACATTTTCGACTCTTGCAATATGTTCATTCCTATGTTATTAGGCAGGACTACGGTTGAATATTTTTACAATTACTTCATTAACATATTTTCAATTTAAAAACAAATTATGAATTGGCAAGTTGTCATTTGATTCTTAAAACTCAATAGTGTTTACTAAGTGATCAGATTACCTTAATCGATTCTAAACAAACAATCGATATACAATATGTAGGTTGGTAAGCATAAATAAACAGTTTTATCAGTCTCTGACTGTTGACAGTCTTTATTTTTTATGAAACCCAACAAAATATCTAACTTACAAAGATGATAATAATCAATAAATTGGGGTTCTTTGCATAGTTGTAGATAATTAAAACCAGTTGTGTAATAAGAATTAACAGAATCTTTATTTAATTATCACTCTGGCAAGTAAACACAATATACGTCATCGTCATGTCGGCCGACTTTGTATCATATGTAGTGGCGGCTTCTTTTGTATCATGTGTAATGTGTTCTTATTTCTGTTAAAAGAAAAGCCTTAATTTGTTTTATTTATTTCAAGCTTATTAGTAATTCTAGTTTTCATTTTCACTTTTTGAAGAGTTTTAATGGATTCATTAAAATATATACAAGATTTTTCGTGAGGTGAAAGTTTTATAAGTGAGCACGCACCGAAACGGTTGGGTCCAAGTTTCCCATAGAGGTGGGAGGGTAGGGTATAAGGCATGTTAGATTTTCCACACCTAACATTTTTTTTTAATGATTTTATTCATGCTTACCTCTTTTGTCCGACAAAATAAAGATTACGAATTAAGTTGTTCTTTTCAAGTAGGCCAGCTAAGTAATTTTTTAATTCAAAATATTATACTTTGTTTATGAGGTGAATGATTCAACCATCAAATCCAGTAAAAGACCGAATCCTCAACTCTCAAATACTTCTCAAGATTTGGTGGATTCGATATGGTGGATATGCATTGTAGTTGTGTTATTTAATGGAGCTCATTTGTGTTTACTGGAAACTAAATATGAAGGGCCATGAAAAGTTGTTGATGAAGTATTTATACTGCATGTCAACAACACACATGTAAAGCCAAAGGTGTGTTAAGTCGAGATTAGTTAGCCAGGGGTCAATTTCTAGACTGGCTGGCCATGAAAAAGAAACATCTCAACACTTGGACTTTACTTGGCGTGTGGATAACACAGCGATCTATGTAGGCCTGGCAGCCATTTTTCTTCTTAAAAAACTTCTATTCGACACATATTTTCACTGCTCGCTTATTTTCTTAATTATTGCTTAATTCATGGTCATTGTATGGCATTGAAGTGGTTGCCCCATCTAATAGCTTCAATACGATGTATTCAGACTGGCTAAAAGTACATTGGTTCATTGATAGAGGGCATCTCAATATCTTATTCCAATGGAATGTCGATTCGCATCCGCACCAGGGAACAAGTTAATATGAAAATTAAATAAATGGATATTATTAATATTCAACACATTAGCTCGTTCGATAGCATGTCTCTCTATTGAGCTAAGGGTCCCGGGTTTAATTCCTGGCGTGGCTGAGAATTTATCATTGGTGAAATGTGAGGTTACCCTTTCATGTTAATAAATTAACAGCCGGGGACTGGATGTTGTGCATGTCCTAGTTTTAAGTTAGATTACAAGGCAAACGAAGCTACAATAGGCTTAGCAAGCCAGTAGTGGAAAATATAAGGCTTTAATAAAAAACTAACCCATGCCATTGACTGGAAACAGTGATGGATATAAAAAAAGGTTATATATATATGAATGAATGAGTATATATATATATATATTAGAGATGGGTCACTCGAATATTCAAATCTACAGAATCCTGACAAGTATTTGAGATTCGAGGATTCGGTGTTTTACAGGATTCGATGATCGAATCTTTCACCTCATAAACAAAGCATAATATTTTGAATTCAAAAATTACTTAGTTAAGCATACTTAAAAAGCACAACTTAATCCGTAATATTTATTTTGTCAGAGAAAAGAGATAATCATGAATAAAATATTCTTTAAAAAATAAAAGTAATCGTTAGGTGTGGAAAATCTTACGTGCCTAGCACCCTACCCTCCCTACCGTATGTGAAACTTGGACTCGACTGTTTCAGCGCATGCTCACTTCTAAAACATTCACCTCACAAACAATCTTGTAAATATTTTAATGGCCACATTAAAACTCTTTAAAAACTATAAATTAAAACTAGAATTACAAATTACGGATCTTATTTTGACAGAAATAAGAACACATTATGCATGATACAGAGTCAGCCGCCATTACACAGCCGCCATTACACACAATATAAAGTTAGCCGCCATGACATATATTATGTTTACTCGCCCGAGTGATGATTAAAATAAAGATACTGTTAATTCTTAGTACCCAACTGGTTTTAATTATCTGCAACTACACAAAGAACCCCAATTTATTGCATACGATCCTTAAGTAAGACATTTTGATGGGTTTCATGAAAAATAAATACTGTCAACAGTCAGACAGCGATAAAATTGTTTGTTTATCTCTACCGGCCTACGTATCGTATATCAATTGTTTGTTTAGAATTGATTTAGGTAATCTGATCACTTAGTAAGCACTCTCGAGATTTAAGAATCAAATAAAGACTTGCTAATCCATTATTTGTTTTTAAATAGATTTTAACTTAAGAGTTTATTATTTTTTAAATATATTATTGAAGTAATTGTAGAAATATTCAATATGCCTTATAAAATGGGAATGAACATATTGTAGTCGAAAATATTTTCTTGTTTTAAATAGAATGTATTCTCAGAAATCAATATATTGCAAGAATCAAATATATTTGTTTTCTAAGCGAAAATAGATAATGGATTTATAATAAAATAATAAAACATACTTAGTTATTATTGAGTTCACTATTTCCAATGTATGTTTAATTGTTAAACATGTTGTTTTAGTCTTTATTAAAAATATCCATTTGCATTTTTATTTTTGCTATCTTAATACAATAAAATATCCTTTAATGATGATTAAAGTTGATCAAAGAATATCTAGGCCTAATCTGTTTATTTAATGTTTTTTATAAACTTAACTCATTTTAACAACACTTTTAAAAATAGCTAAAAGACACTCAAATTTTGATTGATTTTATTTTTAAACATTAATATGAATCTTGATTGTTTAATTTGGCTGGATTTTAACCTGTATTTTGCGAGGGGTGTTTGGGGTTGATTAAAATTGAAAGCATGATTGAAATAAATCTTAATTCACAGTTTAGGCCTATATTGTGTAATGTGGGTCTATTTGTAAATCATTAAAATTTATAACGATTTGCTAGGATTCGGATTCGAGAAATAGTGGATTTGACCCATCTGTAATATATATATATGTTAAATAGAATAGATGCCCCTCGATTGGGGAAGTAATCATAATATTACTCTTTTTGTAATAACTTGGATGATGGTGACAATACGAGAGTGAGTGGGGAGGTGTTTAGTGTAGTCTGAAGGAAGTTTTGTTGAAGATGAAGTTGAGGTGATTCTAACATTATCAACATATCACAACCTTTCCTTCTTCCCTTGATTGGAGGATTAATAAGTTCAAAGCAACATTCAACAAGAATCAACACCTTTAAAAATAGCAGAATTCAACACCTTTAAAAATAGCAGAATAAAAGCTTGAATACTATTATTGCAGTGATTTGCCAAGTTGAGATAAAAGCAAATGAAGTTTAAGGTACCTGTTTTATTATTAGAAGATAAGGTTAGTTTAACTGCAATAAAGTAATAATATTGTTAAATAACATCAAAATGCAAAAATGACATGTATAAACTTTCCTTCTCAGAAATTCCAGAAAATAATTTTTCCCAGCAAAGTTTTGAGAACATAATTTCTCACTTTTTTTCTCCAAGTTTGAGATCCTGCATAAGCCTAATTTCAAGTAAATTATATCCTGTCACTTTGGAAAAATTTCATGTTTAATATCTTTTTAGGCTCCTTTTGACTTATATTTTATGTCGATTTGGGGAAAGTGTTTGTTTCCCACGATTGTTAAATATATTTATTAGCTACTTTTAGAAAATAACAGAAAAATCAAATAACATTGTCCAAGTAAACATGGCCATGTGTATCTATCCTTTTATTGTTTATGCATAATAAACTCATTTTTATTTGATTCTCTTCATTTATACTCTATTTTCCATGTATAATATAACCTTTAATTACCTGATAGGTCTTATTAATGTTACACAATGGCAAGTAAATATTTTTTACTAATGATTATTTACCATACATTGCTACACTTTCTGGCAATATTGTCATTGCCTTGTTATGTTATTTTCAACCTTTTTTTTAAAGAACCATTAAAAAAACTGTTAGTATATTATTTATTATGCATTTAGTAGGTGTGTTTTAAGTCAAAATAAATTAAAAATATTAGAAAATTTTAGGATATATACACCAAACTTTTTAGAAGCTAATTTTGCTTGGTTTACAATTTAATGATAATAATTATATAATAATAATAATAATAATAATAATAATAATTTTGAATTTTGGTAATATTCCTTTTTTCTCAGAAGAAACACAAAAGCAAATAATTTGCAATACAATTTCAAAAGTTTGAGGATAATTGAAATATCACCATATTGCAGTTTAAAAATAAATGTGGAAATTAAATTTTCTTTTATATGTTTGCATTTAGGTTATGAGAACATCTTAGATCATGTGATCCGGTGCAAGGACCCTGCTGCTGTGTATGATTACAACACCACATCTGGGCGCTACAGCGTGGTGGTCCCTGTGAGGTTTCCCTCTTCGGGCACTGACACTGTTACCATGCTATACACGTTTATGTGCAAAACTTCGTGCATCGGCGGAATGAACCGTCGCCCTATCGAGGTCATATTCACTTTGGAAACTGAAGAGTAAGTGCTAAAAATCATATGCCTTCAATTCGTTATGGTATTTTATTTAATATTAAATAGTTAGCTTCAGTTAAATTGACTCTATTTTTCTCTTATTTAACTTTGGGATGGTCTTATTTAGAAATTTCATTTTGATTTATACTTACATATATCATGGTATTAACACTACTTTTTTTTTTTTGTGACTTTTTTTTTTCTATTGACGTTCCTTTTGNTAGAGAAGATATGTTTTTTTATTTTTTTTATTGCAGACCCGAGATAAACCTACCTCATACTTGATGGTTTTCCATTTGCATTTTCAAGTATTTTACTTTTATTTATCCAATATAAATATTATTAGGCTCAAATTTTATTTTATTAAATCTCTATCTATCTGAGCTGTGTGGGTACTTGTTAAAAGATTTATGAGCTCAAAATTTGGATGTTATTTGTGAACTGAAGAGTGTGGGAGTGAAGAGGGAGGAATAACCCAAGATAGAGGGTATTATACAGCTTGCTATTGGGATATCAATGTCAGCAACTGAGTCAACTGCTATTGAATGGAGGAGTGCGTGAAGGAGATAGAAAGACATTTCTCTTCAGAGTTAGAACACAACTAACTTAGTGAAAGATTGTAACAAGTACATCTTAAAGTGGAGTGGAAGGCCTGAAAAAAGCGCAAAAATATCGCTTACCCTCTCATATTTTTCCGCGACTGAAATATCGCAGCAGTGTGATTGTTTTTTTTCTAATCTTGTAGGTCAAATAAAGTTCTATGTTTGTACTGAAAGAAATTTTAATAAACCTTAGTAATTAATTTATTAAATTGTTGCCAAGTTGGCATTTTCCCCCTTGTAAGCAGTATAAAAAAATCCAGTACAAGTATTGGATTTCAGGCCATTAAAAGTTATGTATTTTTGTCAAATTTATAAACCAGATGGAATTATCGTAATTATCTAAGAAAGTTAGTATAAATTAGTTCATCAACTTTCTGCCGGGGTCTTTACTATCACCTACCTACCCCCACCACTAGAATGCCTACCCATACTATCACCTACCTACCCCCACCACTAGACTGCCTACCCATACTAATCACCTACCTACCCCCACCATTAGACTGCCTACCCATACTATCACCTACCTACCCCCACCACTAGACTGCCTACCCATACTATCACCTACCTACCCCCACCACTAAGACTGCCTACCCATACAGGAAAAATTCATCTAAATCAGCGGCCGAAGTTCCAAAGTTGAATAAAGAAATCAAAAAACTGTTAACAAAAGTTCAGGACTTATATTTTGCCTATTAAGTTGTAATATCTCTCATTTAAAATTAAATATTCACTAGTGTAAAAAATTTTTTGTGGAATATTGGAGATGAATTAGGTGAGTTGGGAAATTGCATTTTTAACTATTTACTCATTGCAACAAATGATTAATACACAAATATTGTCCTTGAAAATCTGTGAAATGTCCTGGAATTGTCCTTTAAAAATTCTCTTAGTTTCTGTATGAACCTTGTGTGGGTGTGTGCGCATGCATGCATGTGCATGGGTGGGTGTGGTTGTGTCGCTAGAACCAAAACCATTTTACCGATTCGGCTAAAACTTGGTATCTAATTTCCACATGAAAATTACTTGAGGCTACTTTACAGAAGTGTGACTTTACAATTTTGACCATATCTATGCAACTATTTTAGAGATGAAATAGCTTATTATTGTAAAGTTGAATTAAAACTAAAACATTTTATTTCAGATAAATGTTTATAGAACCAATAGTTTCTGAGCTATAAACATAATATATACTTTAAAAATAATAATAATTGAAATTGCTATCCTCTTTGTATATCTCCAAAATATAGTGATCAAAACCATTTACAATTTTCTGGTATTTTATATGATTTATACTATTTTGTGCTCTTGACACCATGCCTATTTGAAGTTTTTCAATATTTCTCCAAGGACTACATTTTATTAAAATTCACCTTACTTAGGCCGCTTGTAGATAGTGTAGTGACAGGCACAATACCACTGAGACTTAATTATAATGCCAGTGAGCTTTTAGTAGTAGGATCCATCAATTTAGAGAAAAAAAAAATTAAGGAAGGTGTTCTTTAATCAAATTAGAAATGGATGCGATTCCAAACTCTTAGGAAAGTGCCGGGAAAGTTATTTTCCTATAAACAGGCAATAACTTTCCCAAAATATAGTTTTGGCGGTAACTCTAGAAAAAAAATTCTTGATTTAAAAATATTTTCAAGTTTTCAAATTTTGGATATTCTTAGGGATTCAAAGTTCTCTTCCCTAGTGTTTTAGCTTATTATTTGTTATAAATAAGGAAAAAAATCTTGCTACATTTAATGGAAAACATTAATATTTAAAAAAAATACAGGCGTTCTAATTAATTATTTGTATACAATTTTGTACTTTTTCATTTAAATAAAAATAACCTTTCTATTATCTCAGTTGCATGGGTATCTATAAATTAATTTTACCATTTGCATAAAATTATGGTTTTGAGATGCCTACATTTTTAAATTCAAAAGAGGAAAACAGACCAATTTTTTTTAAATATGGCTCAAAACATTTTTGTTTTAAACTTGAAACAACCTTATCAACAGTTTTTATGTTTTGTTAGTGGTACAGTGGTTGGACGCAACTCGCTCAATGTGCGAGTATGCTCCTGTCCCAAGAGAGATTCTGCCAAGGAGGAGAAAGATCTCGCTAAAGCTGCTGAAAGTGGAGATCCTCCCGAGAATCCTTGCAAAAGAGTGACAGATACAAACACAATAAAGCGTAAGAAGGAAACTGTCACTGACACTATGCATGTGAGTAGTATATTAGTATAATTGTATGCATAGCCTACATGTTCCATTTATACCCCCGTATCTATTTGTACCCACTCTATAGGGTTTTCCATTATTTCTTCAGACACATTACACAGTACATATTCATATTCTCTCCACTGATAACATAAACTAGGTTACTTGAACCAACCAATCACATTTTACTGTAGTAACCTGGAGTCTTTATTAGAAAACAGAATTGAGACCAAGGAAATAGTTTATACTATATTAAAAATGGTTTAAATTAGGAGGGATAGCCAGCACACTTACCTAGGTGATACTGGAGTAGAAATTGTTTAGATATAACACTAAAAAACACATAAACACATTTTTAAGGACAAGCTTTCACTGTCACAGACAGCTTCATCAGGTCAGGAGAGTAGACTGATGCTCTTGGTTGAACCGTAAGGTTGATTGTCCACAGCAGACTGTTTTTCAGTTATGACCAACTGAACCATAACTGAAAAACAGTCAGCTGTGGAGAGTCGACCTTACAGTTCAACCAAAAGCATCAGTCTACTCTCCTGACCTGATGAAGCTGTCTGTGACAGTGAAAGCTTGTCCTTAAAAATGATTTTTATGTGTTTTTTAGTGTTATAGCTAAACAATTTCTTCTCCAGTATCACCTAGGTAAGTGTGCTGGCTATCCCTCCTAATTTAAACCATGATTTAGCCTATTGCTCTATACCACATACTATATTAAAAATAAATACAGCATTGAAAGATAAATATTTTAAAATAAATTACCATTTCACTGAGCCCAATTTTGTTGTCAAATGAAGAATGCATGAAATAGCCCTCGGGTGTGATTTTTGGTTCGAGTATTGTCTTTTATCTAATATCTCAATTAGTTGACCTCTAGATGGGCACTACGAGGGAACTTCAGTAAATTCACTACAATTTTACATTTAAATTAGGCTGGGCTGCTAACATTTGTGATCACTGATGATCTCATTGGCTAATTTGGGTGGCACAATATGTTAAATTGATGATTCGACTAGCCATCTTACCTTTCACTGCTTGCTTAGGCCAGGGTTTGCAAACTCACAACCTTAAGGCCGCTTATTTGACCACCCTACTTCTCTGCAACACTTTTACTCAGGTACTATCTGACTCTTATCATCAACTGTTTCCAACTTGTGGCCGCATCAATTTAGTAAAATGCCTCCACCTTCCTCCTTTAATTTCTTTCATCCTTATCCTTGGCCTAATCCTTGGCCTACCTTGCAGTCTTTTTCCTACATACGTCATTTCCAATATCTTCTCCAGCATCCTCTCTTTTCCCATTCTCATTAAGTGGCCATACTATCTCAGTCTTGCTTCCTCTACTATCTCATGTACTCCCTGTACCTTCACTCTTTCCCGGGTAACTTAATTCCTAATCTTGTTTCTCCTCATGACAGCCAACATGTTCCTCACAAACTTCATTCTCATGGCCTGCACTTTCCTGGTCTCTCTTACATTCACTGTCCATATTTCTGCTTCGTATGTGACAATGGGTACAATTTATGCCCAATACAACACTTCAAGGGCACTTCTCTTCTCCATAGCAGGTCTCTTACACACGGATAGAACAACTCTCCCTGATGTCCTCTTCTCATTAAATCCTCTCTACTTCAACCTTTCTCCTCCAACATTATAGCTTTATTAGACCTTATCCTCTTCCTTGTCATTATCATCACTTCACACTTGGCCAAGCTAAATTTCATTCCATTCTCTTTCACTTCCCTGTTCCATTCTTGTAGTTGTTCCTGTACTTACTCTTCCCTCCCCAAGTTTTCCTGCCACTTGTTTTTTTTGACCATTTCCATTGCCATTACAAATAGTAATGGTGAAAGGGTACTCCCCTGCTTCATTCCATTTTTTATTTGGAACCACACCGTCCTTCAACTCTACATGTTAACCCAACTCCTCTTTCCACTTTGACCTCCTCCATCGTTTTCCAGACTTTATTTCTATCCACGCTAGCATATGCTTTCTCCACATCCATAAATACCATTACCAAGTCTTTACCATATTTAGGGATGTGGTATCGATAGATACTGTACTCAAGTATCTGAAGAAAAATATTTATACCCAAGTATTATCGAAAGAGCATTGAAATTTTAACTTAAAAAAAATGTTTTTTTATTTAGTAATAATAATTTCAATTTTGTTATCATAATTTTATCTTCATATTTAGTTAAACATTGCAAATTATAATTATAATGGTTTTTAATACTTTGAAGCACTTATGGAAGGTGCCATTTTTAAGCTACATTCGTCGTTTATATATTCTATCAAGATAGATTTTTAACTATTGCCAAACAATATAAAAATGGGCACCCTGCCTTGATTCATTTGCTTAAAAAATGCACATAAACTTTTCTGCTTCGTTTACTTGAGGCACCCTTAAGTTGACTGAGTAAATTTAACTCTACAAACGCTTCTTTTGTTTATTTTGTGATGGCTGTGCTCATTGATAAAGGAAGGGGTAGTATACTGGTCACCAGGTCAGGCATCAGGCACTGTTGATAAACAAATATGATAATAATAGCTAAGAATTATGACAAACTAATAGAGTTTGAATGCTAGAGTTGCAGAAAAATAGTGTCCTCTCTTCTTCTACAGTCCACCCTAATAAACATTTATTCCCAGCATGAGTGAGAATATCAAAAAGGTTGTTTCTTTCGATACCGATCAATTACTGGAGTGTGAGTACTAATATCAGTAAAAGTATTGATACTTTTTTTAACATCCCAACCCAAATTGTAGAACTTTGTTCTGTACAGTGGAACATCAGCACTATCCCCCTATAATTTGTACATCTCTTCCTGTCTCCTTTCTTGTTAATAGATATTATAATCCTCTTTGCTTGTTCTCCTTCCAAACCATTCTCAGCACTCTGTATAACCCTTGTATAACTACTTCACCTCTTGCTCTTATTATTTTAAGTCACTTCGTCCACACCTGGTGCTTTTCCTTGTTCCATCCTCTTTAACGTGTTCTCCACCTCTTTCCTCCTCGTCTGTTAATTCTTCCTGCTCCTCTGTTTCACTCCAACCCATTTCCTCTTCCGATTTGAACATTTTTCTCAAAATATCTCATCTATATTTCCATTTCTTCTTCTCCAGTCTTCACTGTTCTTCCGTCTTCATTTATCATTTTAACTTTATATCTTTTCTCTCTCCTCTAATGTTCAACTTGGCTATATAACACCATACTTTCTTCCACGCTCCATTCAAGCATTTGCGTCCATTTTCCCATCCAATGTTCCCTGGTTTCTCGTACAACTCGCTTCACTCTTTTTTTTTCTTCTCCTTATATTCTTCCTGTGTTTACTTATTCCTATTCTTAAAACTCCTTCTAAATGCTTTATTATTCTCCTACATTGCTTCCTTACCCTGTCGTTCCTTCCATTTCCTCTCACAACATATCCTCCTACAACAACCAAATAATTAGTGTAAATAAAACAGAATTTAGAGAAAAAAAATCATACCAATACGGTAAAGCTAACTTCTTATCCTTAAAGTGTCTTATAAGATTTGCATTAGAAAAACAATAAATTATATCAACCAATATCAATTAGTTCAACGGAATATAATTTGATATTTCAACTTATTTTAACTTAAAGTGCTATTTTTTGCATTCTAGCTGGAATGTCTCACTAAAGATGCTCAAGTTTTTGCTGCCATGATGCACAGCTACTATAAGTTCAGGGATGACTCTCCGCCAGAACTCAAGAGTGTGGTTATGACTCAGCTGGCAAACATAATGTAAGTAAATGTCTTTGTCTTAAAAAAAATGCAACACTTATATGCTACTATTAGCTGAAACCATATTATTATACTGGCAGGGTGGCTACAGACAGGGAAAACCCATGGAATTTAAAAATAAAAGTATTGTAGCCACCCTGGCTGGAAACAGAACTCTCTGTAGCTGCTCGCTGGTACTAAAGAGGCCACATTTGACAAAGCTAGGGATTTTAACTATTATTCTTTTTTAGGGGTGTGTGAAAAGGATTATTTATCAAATCGAATATCAAAATTTCGAACAAATATTGAATAGTGCAAATCAAATAGATCATCAGGAAGGAGTGTGAAACATGTTCCTAACTACGTGTCCTATCATTCTTTACAATTTTCCATTTCCTCTTTTTTGTCTTTTTTTCTCTTTTAGGAAGTTGCGTTGCGCGTTTAACACTCCTCACTGATGAGTTCCGATAGAATGAAACCTAGGTCGGGGGATTGGGCGGTGACAATTGATTTTCTTTGAGAGGCAACCATTACCTCTTTGTCTAATGGCAACAATGTAAAGTGCGAACTTTGTTCTTCTTTTCATTGGTAAAGCCATATTGTGTTCGCCCCTTTTATATGATTATATCCACCTTTCCTATACCTTCTTCCAAATATAATATAATTACCTCATTTAGCGAAAAGAGGTTTTCTTTATAGCGATATATGAACTTACTATGAAAATCAGACTGTAGTTGTATACTATTTAAAACTTTGTTTTTATTTCCAGGAACCAGCCTTAATGTGCCGCCAACCAAGAATCTGTCAGTATAGGATTCTAGATCTGAAATTTCAAAAAAATAGATTAGGACAAACAAATTTATGGGCTTAAATTTTTTCAAGCTTCTTGAAAAAAAAAGCTATTTATTTTGTCTTATATTTTGTGTCTGGTGATGAATGACTGATTCATTGTTTACTCTTCTCTATACTTGTTGGGATGTGGTTTGTGAATAATGCACAGTGAGAGGAAAGGAATGAGGAAGGAGCATTACAGTATTTTTTTTCAAGACATTAAGCTGTTCTTAATATTATCTTGTACTAAGCCTATTTGTGTACAAACGGCCCTACAGGGAGATGTCTTTACTTTTTCTTATTTTCTCCTTTTCATGGTTAATACCTCCATTCAACAACCATTTTGGAATGCCTTGAAACCAGGGAATTTTGTAATTGGTTAGGTAAAATAGTTTTATTATTATTATTATTATTTAGCACCCCGTCTTACTACTCGTTCGGGTTATACGCTTTAAGTACTAATTATGCTAATGGATTAGGAATTGGTGCGGTTGAATTAGATTAAGTGAACCTGCATTTACGTAGAGGGAGTGGAAAACCATTTAGAAAAAACCAGCCCCCAGTTCACCCGACTGAGATTTGAACCTCGATCTCCCCATCCTCGGCAGTCGAGCTCAACATGACTAGCGCGTTAGCGAACTACGCCACCGAGGCGGGTGTAAAATAGTTAATTTAGCTGTCAGTAAGAGACTTTTTTAAATAAAGTATATAACTTTCAGTGCATTCCAAAAATAATTCTTTGTGATGAATGCAATATTTTAATCCAGGAAGTCGGATTCCCCCCCCCCCCCCC
>CABEEJ010002925.1:0-17599 GCA_901482245.1 Timema douglasi
ACAAAGAACAAAAGAAGGGAGATGACTAGCGTTCTCGAAGCTTAGCGGTCAGTCCAGTAACCACTCGAAGTTTACAGAACATCCCAAATGGCGGAACCGGAAACGAACTTGATCAAGTTAAGTCCTTGTTTGTTGTGGGCAGGGCTTCGATGACGAGCGAGGCGCTGACCAGCGTCTTGTTTCAGTCGATGTTGTGTAATCCAAGGGAGAGGATGTCATTGTGTGTTTGTGCTTCATCAGACGGTGAGTGTTGTAATTCCACATTACTGGGTGGTATGCGTTAGATGTTATTTGTTGTAACATCGTTACAAATTCATTAATTCACAAGATATAAGTTTGAATATCAACACTCCCCCTAGTAAGGCAGACCCGGACTGATAAGTGACCGTTTGGACAAAGATCAACTTCAACCATTTACTTAAACCACCCATCTTTAATCACTATATTGTTAGATAATGTAGGAAGCTCTAATCCTTAGGTAATTCGGGTGAAATTCAAAATTAATCAAGGATTTTATTATATATGAAAGTAGTTCTAAACAACTTAAAAACGGTACGAGTATTGATTAGGTACCTGAGTCTAATGGGCCCACCCATCAGCAAAGTTCATTGAGCTTTCCCATATATATATATATATAACTAAGTTCAACAACTCTTAAACGTTAAGGGACCAAATTTTGGTTAAAAAGGATTTCAATTGGCTTGAAGGCCTAAAATAATAAGTGCTAAATCAACAAACTCTAACTATAACCCATCATCCTTACAAAACATAATATTCCAATCCTAATAACTAACCAACCAGATACAAATACAGGTTACATCATACCAAAGACAAACTGTGAGCTGCGAGTGGCCACTGCGCTGAAGGAACCAGATTAATGTGCACATATAAGTTAACGCTAACGATACCCTACTGTAGGCACAGGAGTCACACGGGTTCGACGACAGTCACTAGCGGTCACTTCCTCGGAACGTTACACCTTAAGTTAATCTTCAATATGCTGGCATCATTGAAGTTAAGTTAGAAAAACAATACTAATGTGTTATTTATTAGTCTCGGTGAGTCTCGCGACGTGCGACCATATGTTCCAAGCGGAACCTCGGGAATATCTAAGTTGGTATGCAACTCGGCAAAACTTTACTCCTGAGTGCCTCAGATCACCAGTCACGGGTAGGCAACCACTTAAGAAGTACTATGGAAGTGTTCCGACTGTTCGGATCAGCTGTCTTGTCATGAGAACGTGATAGTTCTCAATATCATCACTTGGCGGAGTGAGCTTTGGTTCAGCTGCTACACGCTGGAGGTCACAGTCTATACAAAAAAACAATATGTGTGTTTTTATTATGTTAGGCTGGTGAGACTGACTCTTTTGTTTATTTTGATCTGTTACCAAGGAGATCAATGTTATTATTATTGTAGACTTGTTTTGTTTGTGACTTAGAAAATATATTGAAATAAACCAGCAAGATGGAATTATGTGTTTAATAATTATTGGTTCTCCGAAACAAACAAAACATTTTGGTCCTATCGTTTGGGATAGAACATGAAACGTATTTATTCAAATCACGCAGCTTTGGAAGAGACGATTAGTAACGCAAGTGTGTGCTAGATTATGCACTTTGTTATGTGAATGAGTATAATTGTGTGAAACTACCTACGCAAAACATTCGTCCTGTAATCAGTGTGAAGATTTAGATGTCGAAGAGCTACAACCACAGTGATCACAGCCTTCACAGGTATTTCTAGTTTTTGGCTACCTATTCCTCTATTTTCTCACCTTGCATTGTCCCTGTCCTTTAATCATGGAATCAACTGAAGTAAAATTACTGGTAAAGAAACGAGGCGTTTTGAAAGGTATACTTACACGCATACAAACATATGTGAATCAGTTTAGTAATTCACATAACTTAGAGCAGCTAAGTGGCAGATGTCAGGCAGCACAAGAAATTTTCAATGAATTTAAATTCATTCAATCAGAATTATAATTAAATGACGATAAAATTGATGCTCAGTTAGAATATCGTGAAGGCTTCGAAACTACATACTGGGATGTAATAGCACTAATTAAAACGTGCTTACAGCTGCATGAAGATGCACAGGCAGTGCAATCCGCAGCTACTATGTCTTTGGAAACTTCTAAGGCAAAGCCAGCAAAAAAGTAACCGCCTATCAATCTACCTAGTTTTGATGGTGACTACACAGCTTGGGTGAAGTATCATGATACATTTCTTGCCTTGATACATAGCAACAGTGAACTTGCAGATATACAGAAGTTTCATTATTTGAATTCATCTCTTAAGGGAGAAGCATTACAATTAGTTCAAAATTTCCCGACTTATACAGAAAATTACAGTGCTACGTGGGCATCATTTATCTCTCATTACTCTAACAAAAGAATTATAGTGAACAAACCCATAAAGGGCCTACTAGAGGCAAGTACAGTTAGCAAAGAATCAGCAACGGAGTTGAAAAGCCTTGTTGATACGTTTAGGGGTTAGCTACTGACGGGCTGGACCCTATGTGTAGAAGAGAATGGGAGCTTCACCTACCTCCAAAGCAATCTCCCATATCTGATGAATTGTTCACATATTTAGACAAACGGTGTCAAGCGTTAGAAGTGATTGAGCCAAATGAGAGTAGAATTACTCCTACACATAAACAGATTCCAACTAAGTTAAGGTCAGATAATTCATCAAAGGCATACTTAACAACTGCAACGGCATGTGTACAATTGTGACCAGGTTCATGCTTTGTCTCAATGCAAATTATTTAAGAGTGATAATGTAAAAAAACCGGCAAATGTTGGCTCGCAAACACAGTCTTTGCTATAACTGCTTATGGCCAGATCATATGTATTATCAGTGTGACAGTGGCTCGTGCAAGCACTTCAGTCAAAAACATCACACAATCCTTCACAATGACCCAATAGATGAGTCGAACAATCATGATGATTCTATTCCGAACAGAATGTCGAGTGACACTAGTTTAGACAACACCACAGAAATACCTAGTAGCAACAATGGGAAGGCAGTCAAAAGTTACTGTGCTTATAAGGAATGCACATCTGGTCAGGTACTCTTGTCTACTGCCATTGTCCGGGTACGCGACGTCAATGGCAACCTTGCAGAGCTTTGCTAGACTCAGCTTCTCAATCACACTGTCTCAGAGTCATGTGTTCAGTGGTTTAGACGAGCGGTTTCGCAATCATATTCCCATTGGTGGTATTAACAATGCAGTTTCAGAAGCATCACACAGCGTTGACATTATTTTCAGTTCCAAAGTTAACGATTTCAACACTAAAATCACAACATGTTCAACTTTTCCAAAAATCACTGGTTGTCTCCCAAACTCTCATATCAACATCAACCCATGGGACATTCCAGCCCATGTAGAGTTGGCAGACCAAGGCTTCAATGTTCCAGGACCAATTTATCTCCTGATTGGGGCAGGTTTGTTTTTCGACTTATGTGAGGGAAAAATCACGGCACCAGGCCTCTCCGACAATATACAAGGTCACAGTGGGAACAAACCACCAAGTCGCGTGTCTATGTTTGTATGCCATGACAGCGGTTTGGAAACTAGGATACAAAAATTCTGGAAAATTGAGGAGCTTAAATGGTCAGTGCTATCAACAGAAGAGAAGGAATGTGAATAACACTTCCAATAAAACACAAGACGAGACCACACAGGACGTTTCATTGCGCAATTACCCCTTCGTCAATCAGCTAACAAGCTTAGCACGTCATTAGAATATGCCAAAAAATTGTTTTACAATTTAGTATGAAGGCTAGGTAATAGACCCACATTGCAACAAGAGTACATAACATTTATGAAGGAGTACCAGGAGCTAGGACATATGACATTAGTATCTGAAACATCACTGTACAAGGTTAGTGAACCAACTTATTATATGCCACATCATGCAGTGATTAAGGAGACCAGCTCAACAACAAAGGTGCGCGTAGTATTTGATGCATCATGCAAGTCTAACAATGGCAATTCATTAAATGGAATTTTAATGGTCGGGCCTACAATACAACAGGGTCGGTTTTCTATCATTGCAAGATTTCGTACTCACCCAAGTGTATTTACAGCTGACGTTGAGAAAATGTATTGTCAAATCCAGGTTGACCCAAGAGAAACAAATCTACAAAGAATACTCTGGAGAGAATCACCAGAAGATGAACTTCGAAGTCATCGTCTTACTACAGTAACTTATGGAACAGCATCAGCTCCATTCTTGGCCACAAGATGTCTTAAATAGTTAGCTCTCGATGAAATAGTAAACACCCGTTGTTGTGAAGGTCCTTCAAGAAGACATGTATGTTGATGATCTAATTAGTGGTGTACATACACTTAAAGAGCCACTAGGAGTACAATCAGAATTAATAAGGTTGACGAAGGGAGGTTTTTATTTACGCAAGTGGGCGTCAAACCTCCCAGAAGACGTGGCGGCCGTTCCAGCAGAACTGCGTGAAAATAATTCAAGCCTACCAATTACAATGGATAATTATGGTATAATTCGTGCTTTGGGTTTATTATGGCAACCAACTACAGACCAATTCCTATTTGCTTTCCAAATCCCCCACTAACCACCAATTACTAAAGTAAAGGTGTTAGGAATCACCGCCAGCATATTTGACCCTCAAGGTTTAGTCGGTCCAATTGTGGTAACATGTAAAATCTTTTTACAGAAACTTTGGCAAATCTAACTTCAATGGAATGATGTTCTTCCACCATCGCTGCTTCATGAATGGCAGCTTGTTTACTATCAACTTTCAGATTTGAATGCAATTTCATAGAAAGATCAGTGATTAGACACGGCACAATAGTAACACTTGATCTACATGGATTTGCAGATGCATCCCATTTGGCATATAGGGCTTGTGTATATTTCGGGAGAAATTTCAGTCGTTCTCATCTGTTCACAATCTAAGGTTGCACCTTTGAAGGTGCTATCTATCCCTCGTCTTAGAATTGTGTGCAGCAGTGCTATTAGTACACTTAAGGAGAAAACAAAATTCATTCTGAACCTTAAAATCCACAGCACTTTCATGTGGACCGATTCAAGAGTAGTGCTAGCGTGGATCACTTCACCATCAAATAGATGGAAAACCTTCATTGCCAATAGAGTGGCGGAAATTCAAGAATCTTCTAGTATTCCAGATTGGAATCATGTTATTGGAAAGTAAAACCCAGCTGATCTCCTATCCAGGGGAGTGAATGCAAATGTTTTGAAGTAAATGGACATTTGGTGGCATGGCCCAACATGGTTATCCACATTAACAAACTCATGGCCCCTACAAGAGATTTCACTTGAACCAATTGGTAAACTATCAGAGCAGAAGCAGAACGTCGTTAGTCTACCATTAATAAGACCAAAGGTTGACTCAATTATTGATCAATTTTCGTCTCTTTCACACGTGCGATATGTAATTGCCTACTGTTTGAGATTCATCTCCAATACAAAATGTCTGAAGAAAGCGAGAAGGACAGGACCATTGTCAAGCAAAGAGCTCTTCCAAGCCCTATGCATTAGCATCAGACTTACTCAACATCAAGAATTTGCTCAAGAGTTGCATGGTCTCTACAAACCTCACATCAGGTAAACTCTAAAAGTAAGCTCAAGGATCTTTATCCTTTTTTTGACCCGTCACAATGTATTAGGGTGGGCGAAAGACTGCAAGCATCATATGCATCTTATAATTAAAAACATCCATTGATTCTACCAGAAAGGCATCATCTAACACACATAATCATTCATAATGAGCATCTCCGCTTGCTTCATGCAGGAACACAGTTGACGTCACTCAAACAATGATTTTGGATTCCCAAGGGAAGGAGTTCTGTTCGCCAAGTGATTTACAAATGTCTCATATGTTTCAATTTAAAGGTGCAAGCATCAGATCAAATGATGGGACAGTTGCCTCCTCAACGTACAGAGCCATCCCGTTCATTTCTTAACAGTGGGGTGGATTACAGAGGACCCTTTGATATTCGTTAGGGATCACTCCGAAGCAGAGTTAGAGTAAAGTGATACATTGCATTATTTATTTGTCTTGCAACAAAGGCTATACACTTAGAGCTTGTGAGTGACTTATCAACTGAAGCTTTCTTGGCTGCATTAACTAGATTTATTGCAAGAAGAGGAATATGCGCAAATCTATACAGCAACAATGGCACCAATTTTACAGGAGAGAAAAATGAACTGAAAGAACTGTATACTATGTTCCAATCACAGCAGCATTTTGATGTCATCCATCACTTTGAAAACACAATTGGAATCAATTGGCATTTTATACCCCCCAGCTCACCACATTTTGGTGGATTATGGGAGGCAGGCATCAAATCCATTAAATATCACTTAAGGCGTGTGATAGGCACCTCATCCTTTAGTTTTGAAGAAATATGTACGCTCTTGTATCAAATCGAAGCATGTCTAAATTCGCAACCTGTCCTTTCAATATCCAATGATTCAAGTGATACATGCGTTTTAACTCCTGCACATATCCTGATTGGAGAAAGTCTCACAACCAACCATACCTGATCCAGATCTAACTAGCCTTAAGGTCACTAAGTTATCCAGATGGCATATTATCCAGCAAATGTACCAACATCTCTGGAAGCGGTGGTCAACAGAGTATCTCGCCCAGCTTCAGCAACGCACCAAGTGGCTAACAGAGGATCCCAATCTCCAACCGAGAACACTGGTGCTGATCAAGGATGATCGTCTACCTCCTCTCATGTGGAAGTCAGCCATCGTGTGTGCTTCCAGTTTCAGACAATTAATCCAAATGTTTATAGAAGACTACATTGTGTTTATTTCTTGTTTTGTTTAATTAGCCTAATTAAGACAAGAGCTTACAGCAGGTGAGAGAAAGAAAAATTACACCATAGAAGCTCATAAACATCAAATGCCTGAATTTAAGTCTTTAAAATTTGTGAATCGTCGCTTCTCCTATCAAATAGAAGAAGTGACGAATACATTAACGATTTTATAAAATGAAGGTTTAGGGAGGTAAAAACATAAGCGAGATATACTAATTTAACAAATTAGTTTATTTAAATTTAAAAGGTCAATAGAATTACATAGGGTTTAAATAGATATTACACTTAACAGTCCTTTGTTAATTAATAGAAATATATCGGTTACAATAGAAGCAGTAATCCCAATAGTGAACAATTGAAGTAAACATCTTTGTTGTACTTGCAATCATCACAAGCAAGATTTGAGTCTATATTACAATTGAGAGTAACTCTTTACTAGGAACTAGCTCACATTCCGCTTCGAAGGAGCGTCTGCCTCAACACAACAGCAATAAAAATAAGAAGCAAACATTAATTTAAAGTTAGGCAACAATACATTGTTTCTATCTAGCCTCGCATCTACTAGACTTAGACCTGAAAAGCATTTACATTAATTATAGTTAAATAATAGTTAATGATATCAAATTCTAGTAAGTCCTAGTTTAAAGATGGCAGATAAATGAGCTAGCTAGCATGAGTTAACTCCATAGTGAGTTATGTAACACAAAGATTAAACTCCTAGTAAAGGAACTATAAGTTTATAAATAGTAAATGGTGAGCTATTGGAATTTAGACTGTAAAGATACCAAAAGATACCAAATCAATTACTAAATACTATGATTGTAGAATTCAATGTAAAATATTATTTAAGATAAAGATAAGAAAAAATTAATGTGAAATATAACACTTTTAATGAATATATCTGAGAAGATTAGTTAAAGTAGATATTGTCAATTTAACATTAACGATACAGTCACATTATGATAATAGAGTTGAATGTAAATTATTATATAGATAAAGATATTATGTAAAGATAAGTTAAAGTGAATATCGGCAATTGAACATATAAGATTGGATATAACATAAACAGTAAAAAAACCCATTAAAATGTGAGTCAGATCACACTACATTAAACAAGTGAACTTGTAACACAATAAAATTATATAATTTAACTAAACTATATCTACAGATTATCCATGACTAGGATGATATTAAATTTGTAATTATAAAATTGAAGAAGTAATTAGAAATTGGTTGAATTGAAAAATTGACAATGTTGAATAATTAAAATAAAAAATAATAATTTATTATTGAATTCTATTCTCTTATCTGAGTCCCTTGCTCCTTTTGCAGGCTTCGTAGAGAACGCCCTTATTTAGTGTTGTTACATGTTTCGACACACTACGGCATTATCCTCAGACTAAATTGAAGAAAAACAAAGAACTGCAACTAGTTATGGTCCAAATAAATGGGCGTTGGCAGTTGGATTCTAGTATCAACTAGAGCACCTCATTCAGGCAGTATTTTATGTCTGAGGATGATGCCGTAGAGCGTCGAAACATGTAACAACACTAAATAAGGGTGTTCTCTACGAAGCCTGCAAAAGGAGCAAGGGACTAAGATAAGAGAATAGAATTCAATAATAAATTTTTTATTTTTTTTATTTTAATTATTCAACATTGTCAATTTTTCAATTCAACCAATTTCTAATTACTTCTTCAATCGTATAATTACAAATTTAATATCATCCTAGTCATGGATAATCTGTAGATATAGTTTAGTTAAATTATATAATTTTATTGTGTTACAAGTTCACTTGTTTATGTAGCGTGGTGACTCACATTTCAATGTGTTTTTTTACTGTTTATGTTATATCCAATCTTATATGTTCAATTGACGATATCCACTTTAACTTATCTTTACATAATATCTTTATATCTATATAATAATTTACATTCAACTCTATTATCATAATGTAACTGTAACATTAATGTTAAATTGACAATATCTACTTTAACTAATCTTCTCAGATATATTCATTAAAAGTGTTATATTTCACATTAATTTTTTCTTATTATCTTTATCTTAAATAATATTTTACATTGAATTCTACAATCATAGTGTATCTGCTTCCTTATTACCATTTTCATCGTGTTTTTCAAAAATCTTTTATTATGTGCCAGAACATTGGAAAAGGTCAATCTAGATAGGTCCATATTTTTCTGGAAGCTTGTAGTCGATTCTGGTCTATGGTGGATGAGACTGTAACTATCTCAGAGTTTGTGTAACTCGGTCAGTCGACTGGGCTAGTAGATTGGGGTCAGTTGTGTTGTTTCGGTCATCCCTATAGCAACTTGCAATAACTCGGCTCAGACAATGGAAACTTGCACATCAATGGGACCAAATCCAGTTTTTCCTCTGGTTTATATCTGATATATTAATAGTAGTAATAGTAATAATAATAATAATAAATACCAAAATAAAATAGAACTATAGTAATGATAGTAAAATAATAATAATGGTCATAATAGTAATAAATAACAACATATTTTTTCATTTATTATGATTTCTTGTTTACTATCTTTTATTGTTTTAAATTATTATTTCAATTATAATTTTTTATTAGTCTTAAAGTTAATATTATTTCAGCAATCTATCGTTCCATATCACATATTTCTTTGTGTTTTGAATGTTTTTAATGTCTTTCTTCATATAAAAATGGAATATTTCGGAAACTTCATCACTATGAATAACTGTGGCAGTTTGAAGAAGTGTGAAGCATGAAAAGTGTATTAAGAAATGAATAGAGAAGTGTATTTGTTTATATTTAAGCCTAACCTAACTATCCTTTCAGGTTGGCTTCCTTTCTTCACCTACTTTACAGTAGTGTATATTGTTTCTACACTGTTTTATTATACATTAGGCAATAATTCATTTTATTAAAACAAATGTTTTGTTATGAAAGACATTTTTTACCATCAGAAAGAGTATGTTTATTTATTCATTTTTAAGCATCAAATTTACTCAACATCAGGGTGGGATTTAAAAACAAAACAAAAAATAACAAACAATTCCAGTTAATGAAATAATTAATAATAATGTATTATTTTTAAGATAATGAACATGTGCACATGTTAAAAAAAAACAATACAATACTGTACAATAATGTTACTTCTAACGACTTTGTGAGCTAGCCATTTTTTCAATATACTAATCCTGGATAGTTTTGTCATTTGGGTCCATGTTAGATTCATTTTTACTATTCCAACCAATATTTAGGCAAATAAGGAAGGAAATAAAATATTGAAAATTGAATGCCATGTCGATTTCAAAATATCAATACACATATTAAAGCTGAATTTCAATGTCCAACCTATAAGATATGAAAACACATGAAAAATGTATCTAAAAAGCTAACTGTATATAATAAACTATTAATTTAATTAAAAACCCCAACACCCAAATAGTTAACTTTGTTCAATATAAATAACATACTATATTTTTTCAATAACTAGTATACCAAAATATTTATACACATACATACACATTATTTCATAAAAGTTTCATGAATATATTAAATAATGATGGATCAGAATTAGAGCAACCTGGCTCTGCCAGTTATTCACTTGAGACTCAGAGCCAATTTTGGTTCAAAAAATCGTTTTAGTTCTTTATTTTAATAGAGTTAAAAATATTTTTTCTTAAGAGCTACATACAAAAAAATGCATAGAGTTAACATAAAAACATTTATAATTTTCCACATAATACTTTTATGTAACCTATTTTAAAATAAATTATTTGTACTTCATATTTGGAACATAAGGCTTGTTAATATGCAATAAGACTTAAGATGTTTTGGTGCAGAAAAAGGATTTAAGAAATATGTTTGGAACTGAAAACCAAAATAAACAAATACAAATGTGAAATCAACACTCCTTCCTAACCCTTTCCTATAATCTTTTTTCCATTACTATTACTTGACACGCATTTACATAAAAAATATTTTGGTAACCACATATCAGAATTAAATAACTAAGCACGGTGACTTTATCAACATTTGGCACCTGTCTCTACCACAAAAGAAATGAACCCCTCGGTGGAATTTCTATAAAATACTATATTGCTACTATATCCCCAATGCTTTTGACAAGCTCCTTTCCACTTGTCACAATTGGTCATCTGTTAGGACAAGTTTAACACGGCGCGTTAAAGGAAATGTTGAGCCATCGTGTGAACACTTTCCTTGGTAGTCATCAAAAGATAATGAAAATATCATCGCACCTCCATATCCACCATTCACTACATATTCAGCCTAGAACATTAAATATTTTATAAACAAAACAAACAGTTTGAATTATAAATAACAAAATAAGATAACATTGTAAAATTGAAAACTATACTCATACCAATTTGTGTTGAACAATTTATTTTTTTTATTTGCAACATATCCTTGGGGTGTATATCCTCAAACATAATCTTAAAAGTGTAACACAACTACGTTAATTATAAATCTGTTTTTTATTAGTGAAGAGAAGATATAACTCTCTTAAATAATAAAGTAGCATGAGAACTAGCCGTTAAAAAATAATAGCGAAACACTCATAAATCAATGAAGTTTTACCTTGTATGCAATACTTTGTTCATTGTCAAATGATATCCATTCCTTGTTTTTAAAACAATAAGGAACTTTACTATTGTTATCAAAAATTACAGTGGCATCAGAACTCTTCAGAAACCAACAAACTTGTGGATAAGTAACAAAACCTTCATTTCCAAGAAAACCATTGCCAGATGCAGGGGCATCTAAATCATGGTTGGCTGCATTCACCAAACTGAAAAATTATGACTTGTAGTTAAAATTTGAGAATTATCAGTATCTGAAGCACTATCACACTAATCTCTAGTTTTAATTTCAGCTTGGAGCCCTGGAGGTGTTTTTTGTATCTTTCTCTCTCTGCACTTTTCTCATCTTGACTCATTACAATAAGTTAACCTTGAATTAAATGTACAAATATAAAATAAGCATTATCAGCAATAAATTTGGTAGATTTGAGATCTTTTTTCATATCCAATGCAAAGCACTTAGTTGTCATTTTATTTTTAAATTGAGACAAAAATAAAGCAAGAGGTCGCTTTTTTTTTGGTGTATTGAGTTTCACTGGCCATTCAGGCTATCTGAATGTATTTACATTAACGGGTAAGAATGAGAAAAGTAGAATTTATAGGAAATATGCCCACATTTTCATTAAGTGTGAAACTTTTTTTTTTCTTAACACACCTCAGGATTCGAGCCTTAACTTCCTCGTTACTGGTAAACCAGACTAAAGAAGGTTGCTGCCTTTGTCTGTATGCCCTGTTTTTTTCTCTTGTTGTGTCTAGATATTGAATAAGAAAAAACTGTAATAAGCGGTAGTCTTACACCACATGTGGCATCATACACACATTGTTTAAAGTTTTCTCATATTTTTCTATGCTATCAAAATGTTATCGTCTAATTATCTAAATTATATAAATTTACTAAAGAAAACTTACTGAAAAGAATGACCATACGTCGGTAAGCCAACTACAATTTTTTCTTTGGGCATTCCTTGCTGTACCCAGTAGTTTACTGACCAATTAGTGTTTAGGGTTAGAAAATAGCCTTGGTCTGTACTCTGTGAGTAAAGTGGTGCATTGACACCTGTCATGGGTAAATACCACAAATAAAAGTGGTAGTCATATGACATGAGGTTTATAAAATCCACATAGCTGAAATAATATAAATAGTTAGCAAAAATGTTGTCATAACAAAGTTAAAATATGTAACTTATGCAAACAATAAAGATAGTTTAGCTATTAGCTCACTATCACAATTTACTTTAAGCTTCATAGCTTTTAAAATAGCTGTGGTGTAAGGGTAGCACCAATATGCAGGTAACTATTTTCAAGCTCTTTCTGTGGAGGGAAATGAAATGACAAACTCAATGGCTACCCAATAATAAAAATAAATATATTAATAGTAAAAAACATTATATTGTATTTTATTATACCAAATTATGTGAACCATATTTCAATATTCTTTCATAAATAAAAAAAAATAAAAAGCGGAAGAAAGTGTAAAGTGATTATGGATTTTCGCCCCTTGGTTCTCTACCATTACAGAGTACTAGGTTTACTAATGTTTATTCTAGTTTATTATCTAAATTTCGTTGTTTGTTAAAGGCTTGGGAGTGCCATCAATTCAAATAGCAAAAAAAAATTGGATAAGTTTATACTTCATTTTTATCAATCTTATTCCCTCGGTTTATCAGTTAGTAATATATTATCACTAGAAGTAAAGTTATATTTTATTTTTAGCACCGCATCTAACTAGCCCTTCGGCTATATCTATGTATAGTTATAGAACATCCTAATTTCAAGTGTACTTTTGATAATCAAGTTAGACCTACTGTGGTCTTAATAAATTTTAACATGTTTCCAACTAACTATTATAGGCCTAATTTTAGTCTATTCACATATCAAAGTTTTAAGATGTCTAGATGTTCATCAAAACTGTAAGCAACACATCTATCAAATTTCAATTCAAGAACTTTATTTTGATGTTCATCAAAACTGTAAGCAACACATCTATCGAATTTCAATTCAAGAACTTTATTTTTAGTCTATATTTTTTCATATTGGTATTTTCCTTTCTTGTAAAGCCATTTGTTTAGATTATTTTTGTATTGACATTTATTACATTTTTATTACCTGGAAGTTTAGGGTCTATTTTTAACTTTTATGAAATTTAACGCCAAGTAGGAAAAATTGAGCGCAAATTACCAGCCAACCAGTGTTGAGTATCGTCTTCTGGGTGAAGGAAGTGAAAAAACTGACTAGAAGTGTGACTAGTTATCTCCATTTTGTGTGCTTGGTAATGTATAAGCCCACAATGAAATTTTTTGTTTGTTTGTATCCGCTTGTATCCGGCAACATACATCCAGGGTGAGTCAATATCTGCTACATTTTAATGGAATAGATTAGTTCTAACTCTTTTGCTTTGAAGACTTTATAAAATACTTGAGTGTAGATGTAATTTTATATCGAGGACATGCTACATGCTGTTTGTTATAAAATACACCTTAAAAATATAACTATCTGAATTCTTTTCAATCACATCTGATATCTTAAATTCTTTGAAATAAAGTTAACTCATATCAACCCCTTGCACGTTTTCTTTTTGAATTAGCCTTGATTTCGCATTCTCACCATGAGAAAAACACCCCTGTAGAAATTGGGCGTAGTGACTGACATAGTACAAATGTCCACATACATCCTTGAAACACTACTATATTGGGCGTAGTGACTGACATAGTACAAAATGTCCACATACATCCTTGAAACACTACTATAGTTATCCCCTCTTGCATTCTTTCTAACTCAATTTATCTTCAGTCTTCTTTGTATTCATTTCTGAAATATGTCATTACTAGGGAGTGGTTGTGAAATCAAGCTAATTTTGAACAACATAAATATAAAAAAAAAGTACTATTTTTACCTGTACAATTAAGTGGACTCAGAAAAATATGCTTTTTTATAGCACCGCATTTTATTATCAATTCAGGTGTTATGTCTATGTACTAATTACTCTAATTGTGTTAGGGATTAGTAATATTGAATTTAAAGGAAGTGCCCCACATTTGCATGGAAAGAGTTAAACTAGGGCTGTTAAACTTGTTTCCTTGATACATATCCTCGATTCTTGCTGGTATCGAAAGAATCAAGAATCAATCTTAACATTACTATTCTTGCTACTTCAATTCTTAGCTCTCAATAAAACTGGGAACTAAACAAAACAGCAACATTCAGAATAGGTAATAATCGATTATCTCTAATATTAGTTTAGTTGCCATTTCACTTTAATGCCGTCAAATTGTAAATACACCCTATTGGCCTGAATATAGTACAACCTCGAATATAATTTGATTCTAACATTTTGAGGTGTTCTACATGAAAAATAAATGGTCTCAAATATAATACAACCTGGCATTAAGACAGTAACAAGGGGAAGAAACTTAACAACTTTTACATAATTTTTTTAAAGTAAAAGTTAAGTGAGATTGTCAGAATACATGAATCGATTCTAAACAAACAATCGATATAGCACACCGTGTATATCTAAAGCTATGATATTTAGATTAAATTAAGATGGCCACACTCCTGTAATTATATTCTTTGTCACATTTCAATTTTTAATGTTTTTTAAGCTCTTTGAGTAAAACAAGTTTAGTAAAAATAGAACAAGAATCTATGTAGTTTAAAAAACAGAGCAAAAAAGTTATATTTAGTTTGATTCAATATATTTAAAGCATAGTCCGATATATTTAATATATCGTTACCAAAACTTCTTCACTAATTTCTGGCGAGCTAATATGTGTTGGATCAATAATGGCGGTAGACTTTAAATTTTTGTAAAGTATGAAACGTGTTCTTCTTTCTGTTGTAAAATCTGCAATTTTTTGTATCAATTTCGGGTTAATTTAATTTTTTTGGTTTGATTTTTAGTTTTGAACACTTTTAGTGTGTTTAATAAATATCTATAAAATTATGAGATTAAAGTTTCAAGCAAATTTGTGTTCCAAGGAGTAGTGTTATAAGGCACATTAGATTTAATATACAATGACAATTATTAAATATATATATATATAAAAGTTTTTGACTGTTTTTACAAAGGTAATCTCTTTTATATGACAAATTTACAGTTTTATTTGCAACAAATGTTATAGGCCTAAGAAAATATATTTTTACTCTTTTATCAATTTTCTTACAATTTAAAAATTAAATAATGTCTACAATTATTATCTTATATCTACAACTATTATCTTATTTGTTTACTTGCTACCAGTGCAGTACTAAAATTTAATTTCCAATGTTAATAAGTCAAAACAGTGGACTTTCATTTAACGGTCTTATTTGGTGAATTGAATAGACTTGTGTTTTCAACAACTGTTTATTATAGATGATTTGATTTTTTTATTTAGAAATGTTTGATTCAATGAGGCTTTATTTGTAGGTAATAATACATCTTTACTATAATGTAATTCCTAATTATTTTATTATTTATATTATAGGTTTTATTCTTTAAAAAATGGATATTTTTCTTTGTTAAAATTAAAAGAAAAATTTATGACCATGAAAGTTTTTTTTAGTTTTTTGGTATGCTATAAAGTTGAATACCTACATTTTTTTATGCAAGGCTCGATGCTTGGCAAAAAAATGAAAATGTTCAAGAATCGGAATCGAAAAAAAGAGGTATCATGACATCTCTAGTTAAAACCATTTGTAAAATAAACTTCAGTGCACCCGACCAAGATCAAAAGCCAATCTCCTCGTCATCGGTAATCTAGTTTATTGTATATATATTTTGTCAAGAGTTCTAGTTGTCTTATGATTGTGTGAAACTTCCATAATGATCTTCTATGGTATTATAAAGTTTATTGTGAAAGTTATTTTCTGCCCTTTATCCCTAATGTGTGTTCGTTTGGTGACTGACTTACTTTTTTCCCGCTTGCAATAAACCACCTTTGTGATCAATGGCACCACAAAATTAAGAAGTTCATTTCAATCTCTTACTTTGGAAATAATAATACTTTAAAATCGAATACACTAATATTGTTTTTTGTAAATAATATGGAGTGAATCATTAAAAGTTCATTGACAATTATAAAAAAGAATTTGATAAAATTCTGACAAAAAATTACAATGATAAGATTTGCTGTTTGACAATATTTTCCTAATTGATGTATAAAATGTAAATAAAAATTGATCTAAAATACAATGACAATTGGAAATTTTTGAATAAATGAATGAGATAAAATGATTTGTAAGGACTGACTTATGGTTGGAAAGTGAGAATATAGAATATAGTATTTTCAAAATTATTAGAATAATTATAATATATACTTTAGTCTTAAAAATTCTTAAATCATCTTTCCATGAGTATCTCTCATGCCGATTCTAACTTATGAAAAATCAATATCGGCTTAATACATGTGTTAGAAATTGTTCAGTTCTTTGTACACCCATACACAAATTCCAGTCCTTCACTGTGGTGGCATCATAAGCATGGAATTTATCTATTAACACTAAAAATTTGAATGCTAACTGCATTCAAAAAAGAACTATCTACATTTATTAAATAATAGCTTAGCTTTGAGCTTTTGTCTTGAGTAGTTATGAAGCCAAAATTTATGTTTGTGTATTTTTTTTGCTAAAATTAATTATTTGTAATCATAAAACATTTATATAAATTTGCTAGCATAAATTATTTATCAAGTTATTGACTGATTAATGAATGGTATAGAATTTATATTAATGCAGGATAATAATTAATGATTGTGAGAGTGTTTGATTTATGGGTCACTTAATGACATTTCAACAAGATGTAATTGCTGAACCCTTCCCCTCCTCCCCCCACAGTTGTTTATACATGCTCAAAGAGTTCAAAACCAATGTTTATTTTTTTAAATCCTTGGAGTTTGAGGGGGGAGTCCCTAGATGGTGCTCAGAACACCTCGATTTTTGCGACAGAAAGCATATAGGCAAAGTGCTATAACTTTTTTCCCCATTGTGAAAAATCAAAAATTCAAAAACAACTGTAGTCAGAAGAAAATTCTGATTTTTTTTTTAATTTAATTTTCTGATGTATATTTGAAACTTTATTGAGGGTCAAAGTTGATCGACAAAATTAGTATTTTTTTTATTTTCAAGCCAAATTTTCACCGGGAAGCATGCAAAATAGTCAAACCATTTTTTTTTTTTTTTTTTTCTATAA
>CABEEJ010002925.1:22014-42276 GCA_901482245.1 Timema douglasi
CCCCCCCACCACCACTAGTAATTATTGCACTTACCCTGGGGGGTTGCACCCCACACTTTGATAACCACTGCTTTAGATTTTGGTAAATATTTATACCAAAGAAGACTACATGTATTTAGAAACAATAGTATATACTATTTAACTAAATAGGACACACGATGCCCTCTATTAACATCACAATACATCATTATGAATGTTTCCGAACAAAATTTAGCCATAGAATATTTATTTAAAGTAATTTGGCCCAAAATGTATTTTGAATCAAAAAAATTGATATTATTATTATTATTAGCACCGCGTCTTACTACCCATTCGGGTTATACACACTTACGCTAATGTGTAATGGTAGGCTGATTGTGAGATGAAATGAAGGACCTACAGTTTAACGTTGAATCCGAACCACGGTGGAGGCCTGGCATTGATGTAGTTAAGTTCGACAAAAGTCATTTGTCCCAAAATGTATTTCGAATAAAAAAAATTGATCTAATTAAGTTCAACAAAGTCATTTGGCCTAAAAGTCATTTGGCCAACTGACTTTTAGGGCAACTGACAGGTACTTGCTAGGTCTATTCCAGGGAATCAAAAGATACTTTGATAAATTCCACTGACAAAACTAAACGTTGATTCAAAATTGTATTCATTTTCAAATGAATCAAAGGGAGAAAAAATAAGTGTTAATGGTAAAGAAATTAATTTAAAAAAGATCCACAAATTTGTAACGTGTGTCTATGATGATCAGTGGTGATTAGGCTGTGTTTTGGAAACTTATGGTCAAAAAGAGGAGGTAAAGGTGAGTTTTCTTCAACCACCTGGACTGTCTAAATCATTTGTGTGCATTCAACTTGGATATACTTTGGATCCAAGCAATAGATGCTATAACTAGAATTGAGCCACACTGCTGAACATTACGATTTTACTCACTATCCCAAAAAGAATGTCCAGAACCAGCTTGCATACTATAATACATGAAGAAATCTACCTAAGACCAAGCCTTTTTTAAGTAAGCAACATAAATCTATTAATTTTAAATTGCTTTCAAACCTATAATATGATTTTAAAATTTCATTTCTGTAAAAAGGCTTAAATGTACTAGTTTGTGCACTATTACATGTAGGACCTATACTCTATTAAATATAATAAATTAAACCATCTGGAGACCCACCTTTCAAATTGACAAACATTTTAATAATGCATGTAGATTATTATATCTTTGTTAACTGTCCCTTTTGAGAAATTTGAGGTCAAAATATTCTTTCTTTGACCTTTAAAATATATACTTAAAAATTGTATTTAAATTATATGTCAAATGCAAGAAAATTTAAATAGCTTTAAAATGAAAATAGACTCAACTCTTGAGTACAAAAGAACCTGATCCATACAAATTTCAAGTTTTGACAAGACAAAAAAGAGTGCATTTTTTTTAAACTTTGTACCTCAATATCTCAAGAAAGTATTTGAACCTGGAATCTAATACTATATATAATTTAGTTTCTTTTGTCAAAACTTTTTCTCTATATTTAAAAAGTTTGACAAAATTCCAGAACACTCTTGACATATATTCAAGATCCGTTGATATTAGCATGTGCAGAAAACTAAGCCCTATGTTGCTTCTGGAGAAATATTTTATTTAATTTGGCCAAAAAATTGTAATGCTCTAAAAACTGTAAAATTACTCGTGCTTCCTTCAGCCATACCTTAATAGGTTCAACAAAGCACCAAGTTTAATAAAAATCCACTATGGTCAGGAATATACAGGGTGATTCGTAATTGTATACAATAAAGTGATGAAATGGAATCTACACTGAAAATAAAACTAAAAGTCTCCTATCATATTGCCGGGACTGCTTTTTTATAGAGAGATCGATGAGGACAGGTCAGACAGAGACTTCCATTATGATCTAAAGTTGTTGACCTGGGTAGTGGAACATCGCACATTCATAGAAGATGTTCAATGTTGGAATTCATTTATAGCTTGTTACGTGTTGTGGTAGTTTAGTGAAGCCATCTTTAAGCGTGCACATATCTTTGGCAGACAAGAGAAAGTCGAATCATTCCCATTATATATTTGGAATGCACATCTATGATTTTGTCACTTGTATTTTTTTTGTACTAACTAATTTATGTTTTCTTGTGTTATCGTGTTTATTTACCATTCACTTGACCCGTGGCCAAATATCTCTAAGAGGTTATGGGCCCAGGTTTATGGTTGTCATGTCAAAAAGCAAGTACAACATAAAAGAAAAACGAACACGCGAAAGAGTTCCGAGTTTGACACCATGAACAGAGCGAACATATTAAGGATCAAACTTCAAGGCAAAGACAACTATGATGCATAGAAACTGCAGATAAAGGGCTATGTTGATTAAAACCGATTTATGAGAGTTCATTAACGGTGGTGTTTGGACAGCGGCGAAACAACGCGCTTGTGCAATAAGACAGAACTTTTTCACGAAAATTTATGACTATGTGCATGGTGCACTATATCTCGTGAACAGCGCGACAGCCAATACGGCGTACGGTAATAAGTGCTGCCAGAGTCGACGATTTGTACTACATGCGTGAGTTTGAAAACAGGATGCGTGAACTGTCACATCCATTTTGAAACAAAACTAAGTTCCATTTGAAATGTTACACAGACACCTGGGTCACACTAATGTAAAGGACATTTTGGACGCCACTGGTAAATTTGTCGTGAAGGAAGTTGTTTTGGCAGATTCCACAAGTAAGATTAACTGTGTCATTTGCATACTGGGAAAAATGACCAGGACCCCATGTCTCAAAAAATCAAATTGTCACAAAGAAGTCCTGGATGTGATATACTCAGATGTTTGCGGACCCATGAGGGCAACGTCCATAGGAGGAGTGAAATATTTTGTTGAATTTATCGACAACAGCATCAGATGGAGGTTGACTGTCCCATACAACCCGGAGCAGAACGGCACGGTGGAAAGAAAGAATAAAACTCTTCTCGACATAGCTGGGTAACTTCTGGTGGAAGCGAATTTGCTCAATTCTTTCTAGGCTGGGGCAGTTAATACTGCAAATTACCTCCAAAATCGCTTACCAACAAAGAGTCTGGACAATCAGACACCATACGAGAAATGGACCGGTGGTGTGCCGAATGTGTCATCCTTCAGGGTGTTTGAAAGTCAAGTGTTTTACCTAGACAGAGAACCCATAAGAGGAAAGTTGTGCTCTCGTGGATAGGAAGGGATCATCCTTGGCTACGTGGATGAGTCCAAGACGTAACGCGTGTGGTCCTCCAAGTGTGACGCTCATATTGAGCGCAGGAAGCGTGTTCAAATAACAATCATGAAGTCACAAGAGAAACATAGTTTTTATTTTAGTTAGTTAAATTACAATGATAGAGTTGATACAATAGTACATTAAAGGCTTAATGAGCCTACGCTTAGTCTGGCAAAATATTGACTGAGCCACTATGACTTACAAAATATTAACCGCCCCACAGGGGGATCGTTAGAGTGAATGTTTGATGTCTAGATTCGAATTTACCGCCCAAGGGCGCGCTTACATCCATAAACACAAGATGACTGACATATTTAGTTTTAAGAGCACATGGCATTAACTGAAGTATAAATTAAATATATAAGATAAAATGCTCATAAAGTTTAGCTTTACATTCCTATAGATATATACATGATTTAGCGGCCGAATATTATAAACAGAGATCTCAACAATGGCCGTTGAGTGCTAATCCTAAGTAACGAAGCATAACCTAATATTACAAATAAGTCCTAGAAGTGTACAATAAGTTCCGCAAACTCCCGTTGCGCTCATGATAACCTAATCTAACAATTCCATATAAAATACCTTCATAACTAAGTGAACTTATATCGTCTAAAAATACCCAAGATCATATTAAACTATATCTAAGATTCGCTAAGATAAAGGCTCGGGCGCACCTACAGTTAATAAGGTGTACTAAGTCTAACAAAAATTCCCCTAGAAAGTTACTATCATGAAACCGTGGTTCACCCACGTCAAACCAAATTAAAATCCCCATTCATAACATGAAAAGAAGCGCCAAACAGTAATTTAGAATAATCTTCCTCCCCATATTTAAAGCCAAAGAGAATTTTGATTAATATCCCCAAATATTAGTTATAAAGCAGCGCCCTCACCTGGTAAGAGCCAGTGATACAATGAGTACCATACAAAATAACACCTGCTGTTATATAGCACAAACAGGTCATAGGCGTTCTCAGAAGAGGGGGAGAGGAAGGGAAACACATAGAACAAAAAGAAGGGTGAAGACTAGCGCTCTGGGCGTATCGCAGACATCCCAGTAATTACTCGGCCAAACTCGAACATCCCAGAAGCGGATGTTTGCGAAGTCAATTTGACAACTAGATTGTTGCGAGCTGGGCGAGGCGCTGATTTGGTTCGCGTCCCAGTCAGTCTTCTTTATCCAAGCCACGGGAGTGGATGTGTTGTTGCGTGCATGTGTGTCCCATTCGATGGGGAGAGGTCTCGATTAGACTTGGTGAGACTTGGTGAGTGTAGAGCCTCCATATTACCGGGTTGTTGGTTTTAGATATTTGTTATTTGGAACATCGTTACACAAGAACCGTTGAGTGATGATGTAGCCCCTGTTTCGTCCTCCAGGACCAAGGCAAGCATACAAAATTAAACAGCATAAAAAGGGGAGGAAATAAATGCAGAGTGAGCCAATAGGACAATAAAACCAAATATATTATTACATAATATGTTTACTCCTGTTTCCCTGCAACCCATTCAAAATTTTAGCGCTAAACTAAATAAAAGAATGACCAGACAATAATAATATTTCCAGGATGAAATAAAAATAATTAAATAGGAGGAAATTGAAATCATTAAATCAGAAGATAAGTATTTAAATGTAAATTTTATTTATAAACTGGATAAATGTAATTTTTAATGTATAAACAAGGTGTGTGTGTGTGTGTGTGTGTATATATATATATATATAAGTCAGACCGACTAAAAGAGGACAAAATATTTAATACAAGTCGGTAGGACTCTGAATGTTTAACAAACATTTCCTTGTAAAAGGACTATGAATAATGACCATACTATTCCTCATAAAAGGACTATGAATAATGACCATACTATTCCTCATAAAAGGACTCTGAATATTTAACATCCTTTCCTTGTAAAAGACTGTGAATATTTAACATAATATTCCTCATAAAAGGACTCTGAATATTTAACATCCTTTCCTTGTAAAAGACTGTGAATATTTAACATAATATTCCTCATAAAAGGACTCTGAATATTTAACATCCTTTCCTTGTAAAAGACTGTGAATATTTAACATAATATTCCTCATAAAAGGACTCTGAATATTTAACATCCTTTCCTTGTAAAAGACTGTGAATATTTAACATAATATTCCTTATAAAAGGACTCTGAACATTTAAATATCTTTATTATCAAAAGACTATACATAATTAATGTAATATTCCTTATAAAAGGACTCTGTACATTTAACTAGTATTCTTATCAAAGCCTTTGCATAGTTAACATAATACTCCTTATAAAAGGACTCTGAACAATTAACTATATTTCTTAGCAAATTGCATAGCACAATTAACATAATATTCCTTACAAAACGACCCTGAATATTTAACCATCTTTTTTAGCAAAAGATTTTACATAATTAAAATAAATATTCCTTATAAAAGGACTCAGAACATTTAAATATCTTTGTTAGCTAAAGACTCTGCATAGTTAACATAACACTCCTTATAAAGGACTTGAATATTTAAATATGTACTACTAGCCAAAAATTAATTTAGAGTTTACATTTTACAAGTAGATGTGCCCTAGATGTATATCCTGCCTAGAATGCTCTGGTCTCTGCCCTCCTGGCAGTATTTATCCGATATCAATTGCTCAGAGAGGGGGGAATTAGGGGATACACACAAAACATACAAAGAGAGAAAATAAGGGTAGTGGACAGGGAACATGCGACGAGAGAGAGCCCTGGATCCATCCAGAACCATCTAGAGTCTTCGGCAACCCTCTAGCGCCGGAACATCGTACTTGTGACCACGCGGTACTGATGAGCCTCCTGACCTCGCGCTGTCAGTCATAACACGTTCGCGATGGTTGGTTGCGTAGCCTGGGAGATAGCCAACTCGGGACGTACACAGTGGAATGGGCCTCGGTGAGTTTAGGACATTATACTATTTTGGTTGTGGTTGGATATGACTAGTAATGGTTTGGTTACCAGTTTCTTTAAATACAACGTTGTAGCTCATCATAAGACGCTACAGTGATAAGTCGCTACGTTAACTTGATGGATGATGACAAGCCTCGTTTGACAGCCGACACTCAAAAGGACTGAGAAAGAGACACAAAGGGAACATACTGACACAATCTCGACAATTTGGGGACATTAAATTGCCTCCAAGATGCCGCACTGAAGATAATTAGCCAATCACATACTGTGAGGATGATGAGGACGAGGTACTCCTCGGCTTTTACAACACAGTTGAAGCATATGCACTGCCACCTGATGGATCGGGCGAAGATGGAGACATCTCCGCAAGCCCAACATGGTGACATGGCACCTGACAGAGACGTGCGTCAGGAAAATGATCATATTACAAGGTGCCGCGGCTGGCCAAGAAAGGTCAGGTCAGGTTCGAGGGGAAGACCAAAGGAGCCGTACCAAGTCATTTCAAGTCTGGCCAAAAACGTCAAGGGAGCGGAGCAGGCGTTTTTCTTGGTAATACCCATGAAAGAGGCTATAAGCTGTCAGCTGTCAAATTGTTCTAAGGAACAAGTTCCTATTGGATTGCAGGCTCGAGATAAAAAAAGGCACGCTTGGTTGTCCGAGGTTTTAGTCAGCAACCCGGTGTTCATTACACAGATACGTTAACTCCAGTGGCTTGAATAGTTTCCATTCGTTTCATGGCATCCATTACAGTCCAATACGTAATGAAGATTAGACAGGTTGATGTGGAAACTGCATACCTGAATGGATACCTCGAAGAAGAGGTTTATGTGGAGCCAATGAAAAATTTACGAGAAATCCTTCAGGGTGTTGTTGATTCTGAGGGCCATAGTAAGATCGGGATGAAGGCAAAGACTATGCTTGAGGAGTTGAGCATGGGGGACAAGGTTTGCTTCTTGAAGAAATTGCTTTAAGGTTTGCAAAAAGCTGGGAGAAGCTGGTATTGTAATCTGGACAAAGCCCTGAGAAATCTGGGCGCTACTCCTTAAGTCTCAGAACTTTAGTTTGTTCCATATTGGTTCAGGGGAAGATGTTACACTAATTTCGACATACGTCAATGGCATCCTAATAACCTCCCGCTACAGGAAGGGGATTTCTGAACTTAGTAAGATAATGGTCAACTACTTCGAAGTCAAGGATCTAGGCTATGCAAAATATTGCCTGGGGATATATTTTAACCGGATAGAAGGGCAGGTGAAGATGCACCAGCATGGCTACATACACGATCTGCTTTCACTATTCGGCATGTCCGAATGAAAGCCTGTAGCCACCCCTGTAGATACAGGCTTGAAGCTGAGGAGAAACGAAGAGCAGCCAGAAATCGATCTAAGGCTTATGTACCGCGAGTTGGTCAGGGATATTATGTACTTGACATCGACTACAAAGCTCAACATATCATTTGCTGTAAGAAGCCTGGGGTAGTTTAACAACTACTTTGGTACCGATCACTGGAAGGCCACCAAGCGTGTATTACGCTATCTTGAAGATTCCAACAACGTGGGATTGACCTATGGCTCAGATCCGGGACCAGTCAAAGGATTTGTAGATGCAAAATGGGGAAGCTGTCCTGAAGACCGGAGGTCGTATAATGGGTACATATTCATGTTAAATGGCGGACCAGTATTCTGGGAATATATTTAACAATTACCTGTCACCCTGTCGACTACAGAGACAGAATACATGGTTCAGTCAGAGAGCAATAAAGAAGCCGTCTACTTGCAGCGATTCCTTGTAGAGATGGGCTTAGTGACTTGGACAAGAGGGTTATTTTCTGCGACAACATAAGCTCACTGAAGCCGGCGGAGAATGCAATATTCCACACAAAAGTTAAGCATGTCGACATCCGTCACCACTTCTTGAGGAACGTACTCAAACGCAAGTAACTTTGTGTACTTCACATCTCAACGGACGGTCAAGTTGCAGACGTCTTAACGAAAGAACTGCCTGAGATTAAACACATGCAATGTATGGGATCTACCGAACTGGGTGATTCACAATAGTGACTTTATTTTGACAACCAAATAGAGGGGAAGTGTTGTAATTTTGGTATTCTTTTACAGATCATTATGAGTTGCTGTTGTTTAGTAAAGCCATTTTAAGCATGCACAAGCGCAGCGCATATCTTTGGCAAGCAATAGAAATTCGAATCATGCCTGTTATAAGTTTAGAATTCACATCTACTAACTTTTTTTTTTATCATGTTTATTTACCATTCACTTGACCCGCGGCAATCTTTCTCTTAGATTTGAAGTGTCTACCAAAGCGCTCACAACACAATTCGGCCCTACTGCACCATGACTGTCATGTTCGTTGGAAGATGTGCGGCATATCCAAGATAATATTTTCAGCAGACAAAATTGCATTTCACAGATGTTCTCTTGTATTGTGCCATTGGGGGTACACAATTCCCTTCATGTGGCCCTACAACCAGAATTCGCAAAGTGTGATATTGGAAGATCGCGCCGGCTATGGAACAGGCCCCTTTGCATCCAATCCATTGCCTGGGATAGTCTTAGTCCAAATTGCGTCTCACTGCATGGTCGTGATGTTTAGAGGCTCCATCCTGAAGCAGCCACATGTTCAGCCGCGTTGCCAATGGAACATCCTCCAGTAGTTGAGGGATAACGGTCTGCAGAAAGTGTAAGTAGTTTTTACCTCGTAGTCATGTAGGTATTTCATACAGTTCAAGAAGAATATCACCCGCAAATCCTGACCAAAACATTGATGGAGAATTGACATTGTGAATGGACTTCCAGTATGGCATTTGGATTTGTGGGTCCAAGTGTGCTGGTTGAAGAGATTGGCAATGCCATTCCTTGTAAATGTTGCTTCATCCATTGCCAGTACTCTGCTGAGGATTTTTGGCGTGGTGACGCAGCAGCCACTTAGCAAAATGTCATACGACGTTCAAAATCAAGTTTGATTCAGCTCCTGTACAGATTGCAAATGGAAGTGGAAAAGTAATTGGTCATGCGCTTTTCTTCACGCGGACGTCTGTGACAGGTGATTAAGTGCAGCTAATTTTCGTGTTTTGAATCCGGTTAGCATTCCATATAATGTAGAATTACTTCTTCCACTGCAATGGCCCTGCGACGTTGTGGCCTACCAGCAGTGACCATCAGAGGTGCAACGCGACCGGCTTCCTTCAGGTGATGTTTCAATGCCACAAATATCCTCCACAAAATCTTTAACTACATGATAAAAATTTCCACGTGAAGATGCATTTCTCTCAGGAAAATGATCAGCGTACAGTAGAATAGCATCATTAACTTTTCTTCTACATTCACTATGAATTAGAATAATTTCCATTTTTTCAGCAATAGAATAATACTCCATAGCTCACAATATGTAGGTTTACAATAAACGAAAATACCACACGTTATGAAGAGCCATATATTCTGTTTAGTGTGAATGTTTATTCATAAGGATCAAAATGTGAAATTGGTCTACTTACCATGTAAAATTTGCAGGAAGACCAATTTAACATTTAGATCATTATGAACGAATGTTTGTTTTTTGTTTGTGACAGCGTTTTGCTCATATTGGTTTACTCTTTACAGTGAAATAAAAACAGTTCAATAAACATCATATTTATTTATTTAATTCATTATATATCAAAAATAGATATCAGATAAAAAAATATAGGGTTCTATTTGAAAAACAATAGTTGAGCCCCATGAAGACGTCCACTAAATAAAAAATATATGTCATTTCATCAGTGTCTCAAATCCATGTAACTTTGTGCAAAACATTTTTTTCTTAAATGTGTTTTTTTTAAGATATTTCACTGTACCAACTTAAAATTATTATTATTATTATTATTATTACTAGCACCGCGTCTTACTACCCGTTCGGGTTATACGCACTTACGCTAATGTGTAATGGTAGGGTGATTGTGAGATGAAATGGAGGACCTACAGCTTAATGTGGAATCCGAACCACGATGGAGGCCTGGCATTCCCCACATTCACAAGATGTCTTGTCAGAGGTGAAGGAAGGGTTTGGTAATCAGATAAGTTTGTGCCGGGACTGAGGATTGAACCCCGGCCGCAACAACTTAAAAAGCCATCCTGTATTAGGCTATAAACTTCATGGAATTAAAAATAATTCAAAGATATATTAAAAAATGTGTGTACTTTTATTCTTTTTGCCTACGTATATCAAGTCTTGTAAACAACAGCTCCTGCAGGACTAATAAAGAGACAGCCTGCTCTACAATGTGTCTTCTCTGTGTGTGGGTGAAGATCTTTTTCATAGCAGAGTAGCTATTATGTTCTTATGATAATTCCAGTGATACATTCAGTTAGTTGGTGGCTTGGAGTACCTCCAGCTCAAGTAAGCAAATGTTCTGTGTGAGTTGTTCTAAGTTGTGTTCAAAATGTCAATAGTACGTGTTACCTATTGAAGACACACAAGAGGAAACCTGTCTATTTTACCTACAACGAAAATCATTCTTTTGGATAAAAAAAAAGACTCTGAACAAACTTGTTTATTCAAAAGTAACACTCAAGTTTACAAGGAAAAAATTAAGTTTATTTACAAATAAAGTGTTCAAAGTAGAGTGTTAAAATTCTCATAATTATTTTAAAATATTTTATGTTGCCATCAACCTAAAATATTATTCTTATTATTTGGACAACTCAAAATCTTGTTTTCTGATTCTCTTTTTTTAAATAGTACTTTCTAAAGAGACAAAGAGAGACAGCACAAGCCTTGGATCAAGAATCCAATGAAAAAATAATTAAAGTGACCACTGTGGGTTTGAGAGTGTGGGTTGGTCAGAACAATAAGCTACCCAAGCATGCTAATGAGAAATGTTTGAAGAAAAAAAAATGTTTAAGGTCACCCAAGGAAATATTACCGGTTGAGAATTGGAATGAAAGGAAGATTAGGCATTAAATATTCCGCTAACTTTAAATCGTTCTGTGCATATGTATGACATATATAGTAATATTAAATAATATTTTACCACTTGTAGCTATTTACAAATATTATTTATACTAGCCAATTATAACATTAAGCGTTTTTAACTTTTTTCCAAAAAATATGGTATGAAATGCAAAAAAATATATATATAATTTTGACTAAATGTTTGGTGTTATTAATATTTAATGCGCCTATTCAAGTTTGATTTAAAAGGATGTACTAAGTTACATAAGCTTATAGTATTAAATTTTGGCCATCCACCATTAGTGTGAATAGACACTAAAAATCCTAAATACAACTATCCTCTATCCATTAGCCTTAAAGTATGCTATTAGAGTACTGCTGGAGTGTAGAGAAGGCTTGACTTTAACACTCTCACTACCAGGCCAAGATTATGTACCTACCTGCAGAAACCAGCATATTTTAGGGATTAAAAAAAAATCTTCACAGCCTCACATTAGATATTAAAAGTTCAAATACCAGTTTGGAGCTGCATTCATCTTTATTCTGAATAATTAATCTAGTGTGATATCTTGTAAAGTGTTCTTTATAGGATTTTGAGTAAAAGTACTGCGTAAAAGGCAAAAACAATAAACTAAGACAATCAGCAGGTTATGTAGATTTAGTTGATAGGCATCGTCGTGTACAATAATTTGTGCATATAGGCTCCTAATGAATAGCTTCATAATGAATAATCAAAATTCTAAATGCTACCTGATTTTTAAATAAATTAGCTTACAACCTGAACTGGTAGTAAGACGTGATTCTAAGTATTATGTAAATAAATTGACTATAAAATTATATTTTATTGACTCTAGGCCTGCCCGCAAGATAATATCACAGTGTATTGTAGTTTATAAATTAGAAATTATAATAGCCTATATGTAATGAATCATTCAAGTGTTTATCATTCAAACACATATTCTTCATAAATGATCAATAATTTAGGCCCTATAATATAAAATAATATTTTTGTGTAGACCTTTGGGAGATAGTGAATGCTATTATATAGTAAGCGTTTTGTAAACAGTATTGGATTCTTTATTTTATCACTATTCTATTTCATCTTCATTGTCATCTATATCATCAGCTAAATTCACTATTTCTGCCATTTCATTATCAAATAAACCATTTCTCCTTGCCATTGTTTATGCAGCATAGATACAATAAATAGAAGCACATACTATTCTTCACGCTAATAATCCCTGAGCTTGAGATACTTTGAGGGTGAGATGCAGAGTGGTTCTAGTTATAAAAACTCCAATTAGATGTGTAGTGAAATGCCATCTATGGTTAAAATTCGGAACAATCCAAGGAATGCATAGCAGTAACCAAACACGTAGAAAACACGGGCAAAGATTTTATGTTGATTTAAATTCAAGATCCTGTAGAAGTGACAAACTCAGTAAGCCAGTAAATAATTAAAAAATAATCTTATCTTATAAAATGCTCCTTACTGTAAATCTTATAAAAAAATGTTTTCTAAAATGTTCTACAGGTATACAAAAATTACAATATCTGCCAGCTAAAATAATCCAACACCTTAGCTCAGTTGGTAACATGTCTCTCTACTGAGCTAAGGGTCTTGGGTTTGATTCCCGGCATGGCCGAAAGATTTACTAATGGTGAAATGTGGGTTTACCCTTTCACATTGATATATTAACGGCTGAGGGATGGATGTTGTGCCTGTCCTAATCTTAAGTTAGATCATAATACATATGAAGCTACAACAGGCCTAGCAAGTCAGTAGTGGAAAATTTATGGCTTAAATAAAAAACTTACCTTGGCCACAATCTGGAAACAGTAATGGATGTAAAGTAAACTAGCTAAATTAATATATTTAAGCTCTAAAAATAAGTCGAGTTTATATCATTAAACAGATGAGGACCCCCCACACCCACACACAAAGCTTAAGGAAAAGATGGAGAACATTTTTCCACTAAAAACCAACATTGTATTTAACTAACTTTCATCAGGCCACATATAGCTGGAGTACCAAGAACAAAGAAAATACCTGCAAACTACAAGTCAATTTTTTCAAACTGTAAGCAAACAAATAAAAAAGGCATTAAGTTATATTTAATGTTATTAATTTTTTTTAATGTTTAAATAATCTTTTGTTATAAATTGTACACCATCACAGCTTGATCTCCAAAGCAATTCAAAAAAGGATCACATAATTAAATGGTAATCACTAATTTGTGGGTTTTTTTATGTGAGTCAAGGACTTAGTTCCTACATTGTTGTCATTATCCAAGTTTTGAGTGCTTGTCTGTGTTTTTGTTCTCTCGAGCCCATCTTAATTCTTGTCATATAAGAAAGTGCTGAATCTCAACGGGTTGTGCAAAAACAAAAGATTAAATATTGGGCATTTTTATGCATTCATGGGTAATCACAACATTTTTTCATATTCCAAAAGGATCCTAGTTAGAGTCAAATTGAGATCCTAAAATGCTATCTATTGAGATCTCAATTTAACCCATTTGGAGATATTTGGGTAAATTTAAGACACCAACCAAATATGGCTGGAAACTGACCTCATTGTGACATTATGATTTTAAAAATTATCAAATATGTCATCATACTCATTAGCCAAAAAACAAACAAAAAAACATGTATTTATTCGTATCAATTTGTGTTGGTCCACTTTGTGGTTTAAATGAAACCCTTCTATTGTTTCTGATTTATGTAACTATTAGAAAATTTAATTTACCATAAACACAAATATGTTCATTTCTTTTAGCAAAGCATCTTAGTATCCATTTAAGTTGTATGCTTATGTACTAATTACACTAATGGATTAAAGATGAGTAAGGTTGAATTAAGATAAATGTAGCTAAATTTGTGTGGGCGAGAGTGGAAAACTATTCAGGAAAACCACCCTCAGTACACCCAACCAGGATTGAATCACAATCTCCCTGTCAATGGCAGTCTAGTCTATTTCAAGGATAATGACTTAGACCATGTGGCCATCTAAGCAGGTCTTTTTTTTAACTTAAGGAGACTTAACTACATTTAAAAACATAATTATGTGCAAAATGCATTTCCAAGACATTGGCATGACCAATACCATCTAGTTCCTCCAGTTTTTCTTTAAAACTATATCTTTTTGCTCCTGTGTTTCGTTATTTCTTTTAGAATGTTTTTGAAGACTTCTCCGTTCATTATACAAGGCTTCCAGTTTAGCAATGCAGTGCTGAGGTTTTCTAAATGGTATTCATGCTTTTTGCCAAAAAAATTACAGTTTCACAAACTACTTACTATATGAGCACTTTCGTGAAGACTTATTTTTACACAAATATTTTATTTGTTTCACTTCCAATCAAATATATATTAATGCAAAGTTTACTTTTTAGTGCCATTTTTAACACTCGTGTAAGCGTCGCGGTCCCGCAGTCAGTGTTCCCGACCACCAGTTATTTTGCCGCGCACACTGCGCCCCATAATGTGACTCTTACATGTTGGTGGGTTACTTAAAACTGTTTTGGTGTGTATTTGGTATTATTTAGTTTATTTACGTTTATTTGTTTACATTTGTTTAGTTAAATTTGTGGAAAAATAGTATTTTCTTTATATTAATGATGACATTCACAGCCACCAGAGCACCAGTTGGAATTATGAGAATGGCCCAAATTTTTTCTGGTGTTAGTTTTAGGTTAGTTAGAAAATACCTACAAAATGGAACTTGTTAATATAATTAATAATTGGAAATTATTATTAAAATAAGAATTGTTTTAGGCAAAGTATCTAGTTTATCAAATACCTATTAAAATTTTACTTGCATAGCATTTAACTTATGTACTGAGATTTGCAAAAAATACTTTTTTTTGTTTAGAATTTTTTTAATCTTAATGTGGCTTTATGAAGCCAAACTATAAAATGTATTTATAAAAACACATGTAAGTTGCAAAATTTCACTTGCAACAAATCTCGAGTTTGCTTGTAGATTTATGAAATATTATTTTCTAATGTCTTACAAGTTACAGTTATAATATAATACAATTACCTCATAAATAAAAAATAGATTTTCCTAATAGAGAGATCTTGCAGTTATAAGTTACTCTTGTAAACTATAGGCTTGTAATTTTATGAAACCGGTCCAGTATACATAGGCCAGTATAAGTCGCATGGATAATCAACGTGTGTGACCAAATAATAGGGATAATGGCTAGAGTTATTGGGAAACTTACCTTTTTCGGTTTGAACATGAAGCAACCACATCACTGAAACCCCCAACATCTTTCGAGTTGCCAGAAACACTAAGCATGATTTTCAACTGTTGATTGTGTTTTTTCATCGTGACTGTACGATTATAAATCTGAAACAAGGATGTCATCAAATAAAAAATACATAATTTCAAATTATCATGAATTTAAAACAATGGCTATTAACGACTAAATAAAATGGGGGGTTGATAGTAATGGTAAGCAATATGAAATGTACTAAGATCTGTATGGGAGATGACGATAAACATAAAAAGTTTAGATCCTTGTGCAAATGTAGTTATGTTTAGCTAATATTTCTTTTAAAAAGAATATTTTGAGATAAAATCATTTACAAATTGACCAACAAAGTATTAAATATTAAGAATAATATATACAAATTCTAAACCTTAAAACAGCCTTATTAAAAAATGTTATGCAACAGAGCACACACACTACTTCTATTAACCCTTTTGCACTCAACGCATTTTCACTTAACTTATCCAAAAAAACTCGGGCTAATTTTCACATATTTACCTCTAAACATTTTAAATTTTCCCAGTGAAAAAGTTTTCAATGTATACAAATGGAAAAAAATCACACTCATACAATAAACATTGAGGATTTAGAAAAAAAAATATTCATAAATCATTTGAATTCAAATATTTTGAAAAAATAAATATTGAAATTTAAAAACTTGAATTAAAATGTATTATTCAAAGTTAGGAAAAAAACTCTTTTTTTCATGTTTTCCTTCTTCATCAGTCATCCTGAAGGAAAGAGCATTTATTTCTATAAAATTTGATATAAGTTTGGTGTTTGTAGGTTTGTCTGATTCTAAACTATACAACTTTTTGTAACATCATGTATATGGGACAGTAATTACAATTTTCAAGTCAGCACCTGTGTTTGGGAAAATACGCTCGATGAAGTCATAAGATCTGGGTTACTGTCATCACTAGTGGTATCAGAATCACTTTCAGGTACAGTTGCTCTCACCGTCAATAGTGTCTAAATAATCTAATATATCCGAGTCATTTAGCATAAAACTTGGACCAGCCATTGCCAAAATCAAATCAAACTATTGTCCTAACCCTTAGACCTAGATAACATCCAATAAAAATAACTATGATGACAATAAGCACAAAATAATAAACTTTAGAATGAAAATAAAATATCAACTGCAAAACACATAATATATACTAAACAAAGAAAAACACAGAAGCCAGAAACATAATCGTGCCACAATGTAAATATGTGAGAATAACAACAAAAAAAATATGTTTGTAAACATTACAGTGCTTCTTTCTGTTGAAGAAAATACTGACTAGATCTTCATATTTATGATACAGTCCTTGTGGTGACATCTATTAATAATATATATAACTAAATGACTAGATTTGGCTGGCGCCGATGGATCGGCCATGTGAGTGTTTTAGCCACTACTTGGTGCACTGAGCTTTTAATGGTTAAATAATAAATTCACTACCGTTTTAAAATAGCCTTAGTCAAAAATATTTATTGTTCTAATCATAAGTATATTGAAGACAATACTTATGATACAATCAAATAACTATATGATTTATTACTTACTCTATGGCATTAGAAACTCAAAAGTTCATTGCTGCACTTAAAAAAAGTACACCAACTTTCCCTAACTTGAGCTAGTTCCATCCAATCGAACACATTAAACTATATCTCTTTCCAGTTCTATCCAGTCAAATTCATTACACCCTATCTCTTTCAGGTCCATTCAAATGTCATCCTCCCATCTGTGTCTAATTCTTGCCAGTAGTGTTTTTCCATCGTGTTTGTCAGTCAATACTCCGAACACGGTTCTAGATCCATCCATGTTGCATAACTTGTCCACCATAATATTTGATTATCCTAATAGTGTCTCGTGATGAGTGCAGGGTATGTAACTCATCAATATGTAACCTCAACTCCTGAGTATCCTCATCCCTTTTTGGACCCAATATCCATAGAACACTGTTTTCGAACACTCTAAATTTATTTCCATCATGTATGATAAGATACCACGTTTCACAAGCATAAATAACTAGTATAAACTATTGTTTTGTATATTCTTAGTTCTACATTTCTTGAAAGCAGGAGAGATATCAACAACCTAAATTGACCTGATTTTCACTTTAATATTGTTATTGCTAGTTAAAAGTGTTCCTAAATATCCATGTAAAATGATGTGTTGTTCGCAGTAATCTCTAAATTATCCTCCTCAATTTATGTTCTTTGTGTGACTATGTAATTAGTATTTTCTGAGTTCACTTCTAAAACAATTTTCTTACTAGTCTTTAATAAAATTCTGCATTTCTTGCAACGATTTCCATACTATTGTCTAAAAAAAGCTTAATCAACTGTGTACATCCTAATAGCTGCATTGTGCCATTTAATATCAAACCTTCCTTACTCCCTTGCATTACCCTAACAGCATATTCTAAGGCTAGATAAAAGTAATTGGGAAAGTGCATCTACTTGTATGTATTTTGAGCTATCTGATAAGCGACATCCAAGCACTACGCTGCCACGTGTATAAGTAAAAACATAATTCAATTAACTTGACAAGTTTTTTAGGGGATCCTAAACTTGACTAAAATTTCATATAATTTGTTTCTTTTAACTGAATCAAAGGCATTTTTATAATATATTTATAAATAATGTACCATCATTTGGTATTCCCACTTTTTTCTAATATTTGCTGAATAGTAATTATCTAATCCATCATTGACGTAGTTCGTCAAAGTCCACACTGATGACCCCCAAATATTTTCTCTGCATATGGTGTCAATCTCATTAAAATTATGTTAGATAAAGTTTTATAGCATGTTGGTAGTGATTAAATACAGACTGTTTTATCTCCTGTTTTTGAAAATGGGTATAATACTTTCCTACCATTCGTGTTGTAATACCTCATTGTTTTACATGAAATATATATTCCATTCACCGTAGGAATTGACTTCTGAAAGGCCTTTTTCCCTACCATAAATCTACTATATAGTAGGATATTGGTAGGAAAAAAAGACCTTTCAGAGAGTAATTCCTACCGTGAATGGATTATGGGAAGGTGTTTATGAATTTATATTACCAACATTTCACCACCTCCTTTTATTAACTCTGCTGGGATTTAATTTATACCTGAAGCTTTATCGATTCCTTAACTTCTTAATTATTTCTTTAACTTCACTCACACTTGGGTTAGCAGTATGATTTTGATAACCTCACTCAATTTGAATCTTTATGAACATTCAAAATATACTTGAAGTGTTGTTTCAGCTACTCAAAACATCACTCATGTCTGCCATCAGATTACCATTCTTATATTTCACTAAGATGGCCTTAGACTGATAGCTTTTCCTATATCCGTTATACCTAAATAAAGTTCCCTGATATTCTTTTTTTTGTCATTTTGTTCTAGCTTGCTAACTTTACCCTTTAAATATGCTCTCTTTTTGTTTGTGATTTACATCTTAACAAATTATAGCACAAACCTCTATATCTTTCTTGGAATTTGGCATCAGCATACCATTTGCCACTTTAGCCGATGTCAGGATAATGTGTGTACATAATGATGGATCTAAATCTTCAGGCATTAACTCTTCAGACGAGTTCAAGCCTTTAGGAATAGAATAGTAGCAAACAAGTTTATAATTCTCCACTATTTGGTGTGGTTTGAATTCAAATTCTAGTGATGTGTTATTAGAGTTTAACTGTGAAGTCTGTCTATAAACGTTATTTTCTTGCCATGCAATCCCATATAATTCCAACTTGAGCCTTAAAGATGTGATTGATTCTGAAAAAAACAGAATCAATTATTTATTGTTAGTGTTTATTAAATAACTATCTACAGTTGGTCAAACTACCTATACATATTCTGAGAAAAGAAGAGGAAATAAATTATGTAAGAATAGAACTGTGAATAACAAAGAAAATTGCATGATATTTGTCATATTTAACAGAAATTTGAATAATTTACCCAATGTTAATTATTTAAGAATAGAACTGTGAATAACAAAGAAAATTACATGATATTTGTCATATTTAACAGAAATTTGAATAATTTACCCTATGTTATTTAAAAGTAATTTTTCAAGTTTGATAATTTTAACATGAAATAAGGAAAAAGACCATAAAATTGAATAAATAGAAAAAGTGTCAAATTCAAATCAATTAGTTTGCTCCAGTTAACAAATGTTTGCTAAATATAACATTATATTTTAATGAAACTAAATGTTAAGGTCTAATTTAAACTTATTTATTATTGTGATTTTTATATTAAAATTGAGTGATCAGGTTTCGTGAATACTGTAGCTTATTGTGTAAGGCTAATTTTTAAAATAATATTTGCAAAATATTACCAAAAAAAGGGTGACTATGAAAAGTGTTAAATTTACTGGTAAAGACATGCAAGTGTGTTTAGAAGGAACTGAATGTGTGGTTTAAAATGCTTTTACCAGTGTGATTGTTTAAAGGCCTAAGCTGAAAAATAATATATTGTTGGTATACAAGAGACATAAAAAAAGGAAAAATTAATCAATATACAAGCTTTACTCCATTTGCACATGAGCTAAAACAATAGTAGGTATAGTAGAAAATAATAATGGTTTGAAAATTTCAAATCGCCAGTATTTTAGGCTCAATCTTTGTGTGGAATAAGATTTATACTCCGCAGGATATTTATAGCACTCTTGCACTCCCAGGCAAACTGTCACTCTTGTCAACTCTTGTCACCTCACTGTCCATTCCCTTGGGACCAAAATTTGCTGAATCCTAGCCACATCTTCATAGTCAATAGCCCGCCACTTTCTGAATAACCTCGACAAGCCACCCTCTTTGTTTCCACACAACCAGATATGAGTCCTCCCAACCCCCCCCCCC
>CABEEJ010002925.1:42317-77969 GCA_901482245.1 Timema douglasi
CCCCCCCCCCCCCCCACCCAAAAAAAAACAAGGGGGTATAAAGTTCAATTTTCATTCGTTGCTCCAGATGCGCGATGGCAACATCCTCTTCAGTGAACAAACAGGTGCCTACCAAACCAGTGTATTTCTTCTTAGTAGACAAGTATTCTCACCTCCTACACCCTCCACTTCCACTCCGTTTACCGCAATTCTGCACAGAACTCTTCCCCACCTCTCTTTCCATCACTTTCCGTTCAACCCCACCACAGCTTCCCCAAGCTCTTCCTCACCATCCCTTACCCTTCTCTGGCTCTGCTCACAGTGACTACGCCTAGTTATTCCCCATCTTCCTCGCCATTCCTTCCCCTTCTTCAGCTCAGCTCACCACTATACCACACCGAGTTCTTCCCCATCTCACTCACCATCATTTCTCCCTCTCCATCTCTACTCCGCTAACCGCTGCTTTATGCCGAGCTCTTTTCCACCTCCCTCAACATCGCTTCCACTTCTCCAGCCCCGCTCACCGCGATTTTAGGCCAAGCTCTTTCCAACTTCTATTACCTCTTCTCCAGATCTGCTTCACTCACCGCGATTCTATGCCGAGCACTTTCTACTCCTTCTACATCACCATTACCTATTACTTCTACCGCTCCACGTCGAGTCCTTGCGCTACCCTACCTCCCTCTCACTAGACCCGATGGGCTATACACAACATTCCGAGCAAAGGATGAAAGAGCGCCTCGGAGAACATCGCCCACAGAAACCCCCTAACACTCTGGGTAGTACACAAATAGCAATTGTAGCAGAAGCAATCATATTACTTATGTGTATAAGAGAGATGATTCAAGAGTTAAATGTGTTGAATGAATTATTTGCGGCATGTAACTCTTTTTGAGCAAATTGTTTATAAAGTTCTAGACACTCATTAAAATTAGATAGACTTAACAATATATATACTATAGTAAAATGCCATAAATTTCAAAGTTAGAGCCAACCACCATGTACAGCTCACAAATAGGTTTACAATCCATAGATTGAACATCATTGCACTAGACTAGACCATGGTGCAGTTTGGCTGGTTTACTAAATAGTACAACAGCATTTTTTCTACTTTTATCAAATAGCTGACTAGCATCTAAGCTAGTGCAGATTAAAATATTTCAACTTTAAAAATAGTTGTGAAATTTAATATTGTGTCACATTTTAAAGCTCAACTCAATGCAAACAAATATAATTTACAATAACTTTTCATCAAAGGTTCAATTTTGGAAGTAACAGTTTTTCTACTATATTTACTAACAACATTACAAAATAAGTGATGGATAAACTATATAATAAACTGTGTATGAGAGAATGTACTGAGTGAAAGTGTTCAATTTATATTTTTAACATGCTATCTATATTTGTGTAAGAACAATGTTTCATAAATATTTTTGATTCTCTTCTATTTATGGAAATATTGTTTACTTTTTACATGTGGTTGTTCTATCTACCAACTTGAATGCTATGACTGGGTGATGTGATCTAGCGGCAATATAAGGCAGCTTTCTTTTGTATCTTTTCTTTTGTTAAGTTGTGTAGCTATCGTGTGAATAGATTTTTTATTTTTACAATAAGTTAAGCCTATCTCAGTGTCGAATAGTTTTCATTCACTAATTATTGGTGCGCCCAAGACTCCCTATTGTGTGATTGGTTCTTATTAGTTCTGAAGCACAATATATCTCTCCCCTATTCGTTGTTTACTTTGGTGTCGCTTTTGTCATCTCCCCTATCCCCTTTCCCTTCTGGAGAAAAGTTATCTTTGTTTTAACAGTTTTCTTGACAACTCGACTCCAGCGAACTATCCAATGTGGTAACGTTCCAATTCAATTTACTCTTTCAAATTTTATTACTGCTGATTGGTTTTTATAATTTTAATATGTAGTTTGTCAATCATTTGTTTTATTTCTATTAATATGATCTAGAAATTTTCTGCAACTTTTTTTTTTTTTTCTATTTTGCCAGTTTAATGTAACTTTAAGGTAATATGTAGATTCGTGTAATTTCTTTGTTGTTACCACATAACCCTTTTGATCAATCTAAATTCATGGTTTGAGACAAAGTTCAGTAGATTCATTCAAAAGCATGTTATTGTTGGTTTCGCAAATGTGGTGATATCATTTTTTTTTTTAGCACCTCACATTTTCTAAGTATTTTCTATAATGTCAGCGGGTGTCAAATATAGTATACAGTGGGTTAAAAAATCCTATGGTTGAGGTTTAGTTTACCTGCTATACAAGTTTGTTGTAAAATAGGTAAAATACCTTTTCCCCCCTTCCCCTTTTGATTTGTTATTGTTTCTTGTCTATCCTTAAATGGCTATCCTTCAAATGTTGATTTTTTTTATGTAGGTTATAAACTTATTTTGCCAATGGCAAATTTTATAAACCTTATAGATATTATTTATTTTCTTGTCATTATATAATTTTATTTAGTTATTATCACACACAATTTGAATATTATTTTCTTGAATATATTATTTACTCTGTAATCAATTAGGCATACTAGAATGCTTTCTAGCTTGAAATGCTAAATTATCTTTAAGATTTTCACATATTTGTCTTATAAGTTTTAAATAAGCCTCTTTGATTACTTTTAATACTTGATAGTTCTGTCTTTATTGTTATTAGTAAATAGCCTATCCTTGATTACCCCTAATCTTTTAAATCAACTTTTTTACGAGTTGCAACCCTCCCCCAATTCATCATTTAGTTTTCAAAGAATCAGGAGACTTTGCTTTGGGGCCTAATTCATTTTTATTCACTTTGGTTTCAGTCTAATATTTCGAAGGTGACCTGGTGGTCTAGGGGTAAGGTGTCAGAATTCTGTGCTGGGGGTTCGGGGTTCAATCCTCGGTCCCAGTACAGATTTAACTGATTACCAAACCCCTCCTTCACCTCTGACAAGACATCTTGTGAATGTGGGGAATGCCAGGCCTCCACCGTGGTTACGGATTCCACGTTAAACTGTAGGTCCTTTTTGGTGGGGTTTTTTTAGAGAGAAAAAATCACTTATGGTACATACTATACGATTCTAAAGTTTAGTCCTTTTTTTTAAATTATCATTTAATTCTTTATATTTTTGTGAGTGTTAATTGATAGTATTAGATTATTGGTTTTTTAATATTTATATATTCATCTCACAATCAGCTTACCATTACACATTAGCGTGTGTGTATAACCCAAACGGGTAATAATAATATATCAGAGCATGTTTTGTCTTGGTTGTATAGTTCGATTTTATCCTCTATTCAAATTTATTTTATTTCATTTCATTCACTTTTAAATTGTTGATCATTAATAATAGGTAAATAAGACAGAGGAGATATGGGTGGGATTCCAGGTCTGTACAATAGCTACCAAACATTATTTGGAGTAACTTGATAAAGTGTATTTAATACTCCACACATTATAGCTAAACCTCACCAAAAAGCCAAATGAAATTGTGTACACTACCATCAGATAATCCTTGAAGAAATTAATTTGGCTAAGTGAATACCACACATATAGTAATTCAACTATAATTACCAGCTATCTCAAAGAAACAAAATTAAGAGTAGGAGAGGATAAAATAATGTTAAGCCCCTTAAAACATTTAACTATATATTCCTCTGGTTATTAGTTGGTTAAACAAGATGGTATGCAGCAACAAAGTAATAGATTAACAGCTAATTTAATTCTGAGCAACAGACCGTAAAAGTACTAGTCACTAAATGCATTAAAACTCACTTAGTTTAAATTCTATATATTTTAATATGGTGTGCTAAATTACTTTATTGATGAATCAAATTGTGTTTAGAAAATATATTTTCATTGAAAAGTTCTCCATAAACCAAGATAAAAATACTTATAAATAGATGTACTTTTCAGGTAAATTTCAATTTCCCAATTAAGTCAGTATGAACGAATTATTTAAAAATATTCACTAACATAAAGTTTATAATATCATACAAACTTTTCAATGTGTGTGATGAAAATTGTCTAAATTTATCTACATAATTTTACTTACCTGATAAGCTATTGGGTTGCTCACTCATATTCAAATTGTAACGTTTGTAATTATGTGATTTCAAACTTAGCCATGATAAATATACAATACATGATGTTAGAGCAGTCAAAGCCACAAACAATGTGCCTGCTACTAAAACATAGCTTGTTGTAAACTTTGTCCTGCAAAGAAAAAGAAAAATCCCATATGAAACACCACACATTTGTATTTCTCTATCTCTATATAAAAGTTATATGTGCCTCACTTTTGTCACCTCATTCACGCAAGTGTCAAAATCATCAAATAGTTTCATAAGTTTTAAAGTACTTGAATTTTCAACTTGGGTTATTGTTTATTATCCCCCTGTGCCCAACTTTACTTGGTCCTGTCCATGACCAAGAAACCCTACTTGAAAATGTATTTTTCTATTATTTGTAGGGCCTACTCAAAGTTATGTATTTCATAAAATATAGCAGGGAGAAAGTTTGAATTTTCTGTAATGTAGCACTGTTGATTGAGTTATTAATGTAAGATAGTAAATAAAACTAATCTTAAAAACATTAAATCAATTAGAGTTAGTGATTTTTCCTTAAATTGTTTATTTGAAGAAATAAGTATTTTGAAAATGTTGAAGAAAATTTATTAACACATAAAATGCGCTTAAATTGTAATTTTTTTAGTAGTATGACTCTCTTGATATAATTAGATATGATTTACAATGTTTTTGAAAAGCGAAATAAACAAAATTGTTTTGTTACACAAAATCCTTCTATAAAACGAAATAACACCGCTTTTACAACAACAAAATCTTTAAATAAACACAAAATTAAGAAGAAATTAAGCAGAAATGTTGACCATTGATTACTATTTTGTTGTAGTGAGAGCTAACTTTAGGCTACAAAATTGTTAAATATGGAGACAAACTTGACAAAGAATTTTAAAGCAAATATTATAAGGTTTCAATAATAGATTTTAATTTTGTATATATTATCTCAATATGTAAATAACACTTAAGCCCCTCAAATAACATTTGTTTTGAATAAACAAGAAATAACACCGAAAAGTGAGATTAAGAAAACTAAATTTAAATAAAAAATAAAACCATTTTTACAGGGCTCTAATCTTAGATTTGAGTTGGGGAACACTGAAATAGGAAAACTCTTTTTTAATTTATTTGTCTCGTTACTCAGTTTATACTTAAAGTTGTCAATATATATTAACTTAGTGTACACATAAGTAGGATTTTTTCCCAAAATAAGTAAAATAATTGAAACTTGAAAGAATAATAACACTTCAGGATAATTATTTTCACTAAACCATTCCAAGCAAATTTCTAGGCTCTAGACTACTTAAAATTGCACCAAAACATGTTGACATACTTATAATAGCAATTTTATCACTATCTAAATTATTGTAATCACAATCTGAATTTTCTCTATCACCATTAACGTTCGCCTAGCTAAAATAATTTTCACACAAATTACTCACTATTTTTGTCTCTCCTAGGAATAAGATATGAAATATGTGACACGTAATTGTGCATCAATGGAGTTATGCTTAGTTTCAATACAAGAAAAGCCAGTATAGTGAGCAGTTTTGCAAATATATTGGCCTATTTTATCTTGGAACAGCTAGTTCTATTTATTTTTATTGCCAATCTGTTGGAGTATCAATCAACCTGGCAGGGATTGATTTCTATGAAAAATACATGTCTATTTGAAATTCAATACTATCCTATTTAAAAAATATTTTGAAAAATAGCTATAATTTTAGATAGTAAATAGTGTGATTATAAATGTAAATTATGCTATAATTAGTATGTAGTCTTCATGCACATGGTGAAGTTCAAACTCTTTTAAGGTTAAAAGAGTTAATGAGCCGTTAGCAATATACACTCATGAGTTTAGATTCCAGAGGAATGTCAGTCATGACTGTCACAATTTTCACTGTTTAAGCAATCTAGGTTTAAGAAGATGTATTTGGCGATACACAACCTGATGTACAATTTTTTTAATTAATTGTAATTATTAAATAAAAATATAATTTAGTTGTGACGCCCACAGGTAACCATGGAAGTGTGGTAAAGAACAACCAAGGCGTCACAAGAGAAAACAGATAGTTTTATTTTAATTTAGTCAAGTATAAAGGTAATGAAGATACATCATATATTCCCAAAATGGCATTAGAGAGCCAATATGTAGTCTTGCAATAAACATCAATTCAAGATGATTTAAACTTAGTCTTCATAAGTATACATCAGATATAAAAAACCCAAAGGGAACATTGTTAAAGTAAAAACTCTAGATTCTAAATCCTATACAAGTCTCCTAAATATTTGGCAGAAGACCATGATACAAATGGTTGTTAGTCATACGAAATTGTGAAGCAATAAAATTTACTTTAAATATATATATATATATATATATAATAATGCATTCTGCCAAAGCAGACACAAAGATAATAAGATAAAGTGATTTAATCTAAAAATAATAAATCTCAACACTTGCCATTGAATTCTATACCTAAGTAATAATGGATAATTTAAATATATGATTTAAATTGAAGTATATAAATATATTTCATTAACCGCCGTTAGAATCTATACAAATTAACATGATAACCTGATTTGATCTAAATATATATACAATTATCCACGCAATTAAAGCGTGCATACATTAACAAAATAACATCCCAGAAACTTGTAAAAATACCAATGTAATCGGTTAAATGAACTAAGTGAAGATGAGAGCACGCCACAAATACGCAATGAGTACTAACACAAATCATGATTTCCCATTGGGACAAATATTATTGACTCGCGGTTCATCCACGTTTAACCCCGCAAAAAAACCCATCTACAAAACATGATTATGTTAAAGTAAGCCCAAACAACAATTTAGAAAAGAATCCCTCCCCACTATTTATATCAGAACAGAATTTTGAATGAAGTCTCCTAGCCCTAGTTTATATCGGCGCCCTCACCTCTGTGCAAGCCAGTGATACAATGAGTACCGAGGTAAACTATACCAGCCATTTTATAGCAAATACAATCTACACATGTTCTCAGAGGAGGGGGAAAGTAGGGCGGAAACAAAGAACAAAAGAAGGGAGATGACTAGCGTTCTCGAAGCTTAGCGATCAGTCCAGTAACCACTCGAAGTTTACAGAATACCCCAGATGGCGGAACCGGAAACGATCTTGATCAAGTTAAGTCCTTGTTTGTTGTGGGCGGGGCTTCGATGACGAGCGAGGCACCAACCAGAGTTTCGTTTCAGTCGATGTTGTTTAATCCAAGGGAGAGGATGCCATAGTGTGATTGTGCTCCATCAGACAGTGATGGTGAGTGTTGTAATTCAATATTACTGGGTTGTATGCGTTAGATGTTGTCATTTGTTGTAACATCGTTACATAGTGTAGCCAGTTATATAGTTTTTTAAGTTAACCATTCTGTTGATATTATTTTATTACATTTTACTGTGTTCTTTAGCATTGTGTTTTATCTTTCACTATTGTGTGAGTGTTAAATAATTAGTGTTACATTAGTAAGAGCTGTGCAGTTTGACACCATACAACCTGATCGACAAATGCAAATATTTGAAAGCCTACATGGATCAAGTGGCTCATACAACTTGGACCAACTGGTTGACAACCTCATGAATAGGAGAACAAAGTATTAAACAGCCAACTGGTAAACACGAGAAGACCAACTGGTAGACAAACATCGAGATGGATTCAGTTAAGAGTGGGCCAAATGACCGACAAGTTAATAAATTGCAAACAAAGTTCCCAACAATGGGGTTGTATATGGGAAAGAACATGTAAGATCAATCAATAATACTTTTTTTTTTGTAATAATATAAATCTGCTAAATATCAGCATTATGGTCACATGGTTTAATGCCTCACTTTCAGATTATACTGAATTTCCGGTGATGGGAATATTAGGGTTTGTATACTGATCAGATGGAAGGAGGTTTTTTTTACCTAAATACTTTTTAAACTCTCCCTCCATGCAAACGTGTCTACATTTTCTCTAAATTCTATCTCCCTCATTCATACATATATGTGTATAGCTCAAACAACTAGTGAGAAGTGAAGGAAAAAATAACAGATTAAATTATCATTAGTAACCGATGAGTCATTCACAAGAATTTATCTAAATGTATAATAAGAAAAAGAACACACGGATAAGGGAATCAATCCCAGGAACTTTGGCCTGGCAAGCACTTTGTTCACAATGTATTAGCTTGTCAGTAACTTGCTCAACTATTAAATGGAGTCATGCCGACATTTGTCAAGCAGTTGGTCCTTTTGAGTCGACCTGTTGGCTGTCGATAACTTTGTCTTCCTATGAATTTGTTTGTCGACAAGTTGGTTCAAGTTGTGTCGGCCATTTGAACCACCTACACTTTCAAATATTTGTTTAAATTTTGCCAACCAGTTGAACTGTCTATTGCTTTATCATCCTATGCATTGGTTTTGTCAACCAGTTGGTCTAATTCATATAAGCCACTTGACCCACCTATACTTACATTTATTAGTTTACATTTTGTCAGTCAGTTATTGGTCTATCATATGATCCTACTCATGTTGACCACTGACCCACGCAAGCTTTAACATATTTGTTTTAATTTTGTCGACCAGTTGGCTGTGGATCCCTAGTTCTCCTATGCATGAGCTTGTCAAACAGTTGGCTGTCTATAACATGGTCCTGCAGCATTGAAAAAGGCTAAAACCTATAAAACATCATCTCTACCACCCCTGCTGTACCACACAAAATCAGCTGATTCTCCGTGTCCATATCATACCACATGACTGTATGAACCATGCTTGACAGCTCCAATTCCACTAAGAGTCTCTACCAGAGGTGTCAACCTAGATGATGTCATGCGTGACCTGCACGCTGACAGTGTCCAGACACCTACTAGCCTTCTCGAAAGGTCTGGATGAAACAGGGTATACCAAGAGATCCCCAGTGTTGATGGGCAAATCTTCCCACAACCATCTCAGCAGTCGCGCTCATGGCACATCGTGCGGCAGAAATAGTAACATACATACTCCGATGTGCTGTGATTGGATCACTCCCTTTCCGAAGTTGAGGGACTGTGTGCATATATGCTCAGAACACCTAAAGATGTGATTAGCTCACTCCCCTTTCTCCCTCTGGAGAACAATGCGCATATAAATTGTGATTTGGCCTACAAGTGTCACTCTTGATGGCACTTCAGAACTGGTTATAAAGAATCTTCAAAGTTAACAAAAAGTGAGTAAAATTCTAATTTAGGTGTAACCTTAATTTTTATATTTTCTAAATTTATTTTTCATTGGCTCCTCCAGCCAGACATCTTGAACTCTAAACTTAATAGAATGATTAAATCTTTTACCTCTACAAAGTTTATTTAAACTTAAAATCCAGGACTGTGTTTTTCATTCAAGCTTTGACTTAAACAACATTAACTTTAATCATTAAATTTTTTTGGCATCTTTCTGACCTTTCCAATATTATTTTGTTGATATGTCCTTCTTGATTGAAATGTAAAGTAACTTTATTATGTTATCTCGATATTTTAATATTTTTGTTTGAGGTAATTTCCCTTTGAATATGATGCTTCACATCTTGATAGTAATCTGTGGGATTTAATCCCATAAGGATGTGTTGTGTTAATAGACTTCTAGCCTATTTTTGACTAAATTCATGTTAGGAGACATTGATTATTGTATTAATGTCTTGTCAACCTTTGATTTGTGATATTTACTTTGAGCTGGTTCCACTTGTATCCACCCTGTTTGATATTTTGCTAATGATAGTTTAACACTATAAAGTATTTGCAGGCTTACTCCCTGTGTTCTTATATTTATATTGTTGCAAGCAAAACCATACTTGAGGCAGCCCTAAATGGTCACCAGGCTTGAGCCACCCTTCAGAGCAATGGGGTGGGAGACATTCCAACAAGCCAGCCAAGCGGAGGGCTAAAGCGGACTGTTGTGACTTGAAAGACAAGAGTTGAGCAACACGACTGAGCATGTCAAGATTTGAGTGTGTGTTTTCGCATTGTAATTGGATGTTTGTGACACACTAGAGATACTGTAGTTAAGAGACATATTAATAAGTACCATCCCTGTGTAATACTGTAGTTTATAAATAGAGTAATAAATTAGAACTGAAACAATATTGTTAAGTGATTCTCAAAGGGTTTTTTTTCTGTCACTTTTTAATCACCACCCTCTGATAATTATTATTGTGTTTTTGGTATCTAATTTCATTGTTGCTCTTTTCTCTTTTCTCCAGAGTTGATGTTCCTTCTTTCCACCTGTAGTAAGTTGCCTACTCAAAGTTGATGAGCAGGTAACGGCCCTACATGTGTTGACCACTTGTCTGTCTATCACTTTGTCCCCCTGAGTCAAACAGTTTATTGTAGATTTGTTAGCTTACACCTCTGTATTCTGTATTTAATCAAGGGGATAGATAAATAGTATCTCATTTGCATGATTTGAGTTTGCTACACACACACACACAAAAATTAATGATACCCTGTGAAATAGGTGTCACATTATTATTCATTTTAATTGGCACTTTGATCCTATTAATATTTAAGTACATGTTGTTTTTATGTGTTATTATTATTAGCACCGCGTCTTACTACCCGTTCGGGTTATACGCACTTATGCTAATGTGTAATGGTAGGGTGATTATGAGATGAAATGGAGGACCTACAGTTTGACGTGGAATCCGAACCACGGTGGAGGCCTGGCATTCCTCACATTCACAAGATGTCTTGTCAGAGGTGAAGGAAGGGTTTGGTAATCAGATAAATTTATGCCGGGACCGGGGATTGAACCCCGGCCGCCAGCATAGAAGTCTGACACCTTACCCCTAGACCACCAGGTCACCGGTTGTTTTTATGTGTGTTTTATGACACTGTTAATTAATGAATTATTATGTTTCACTTTCAAAAATAAATTGTTTGATTACTAGACCTCAATTAACTTAAGAGTTGGCATTCCCATCGTGTGAACTTCAAAATGCTACCTGCAAGCGATAACCAAATACAAATAGTGGTCAGGTCTATTTATCCTCCGAGCCCTTGGGAGTGAGTGACAACTATTTTGGTTTTAGGGTGATAAAGGGGTGTAGGGAGAGGGGGGGAAGGGGGGGTAACCATAGAGAACTGTGTTATATTTAAAAGTATAGTAATCCATTTCAAGAGACAGAGCTACAAATATTATCAATGTATTGCTTTTTATTTTCACAAGCTTGCCTTTCAAATAATTGGAAAGGTTGTTAATTATATTTTGTATTATTTACATTATATAAATGATTTAATTAAATAATGTAAAATAAAAACATCAAGAAATAAGGCAGTGTGTTCATTGTAATAGAAACAAAATTTACTTGATTAGCCTGGAAACAATGTTTAATTATTTTTTTCCCTCCATTAAGTCTTTAAATAATGAACCTGTAAATTCTTGTATTTATATATAATATAATATAATTAATTTAGCAGACACGATTAAAATAAGAACTCTATTGTACACACAGAAATATAACTAGTGAGTTCTGATAACATTTTGTTTAAGATTGGTAACACATGTCCCAAAATTAGATGTGGGTCTTTTATTTACATTGATAACCGTTTCCAGCCTATGGCCTGAGTCAGTTTTTTATTCAAGTCCTTTTTTTCCATACTAGCTTGCTAGGCCATCTTAGCTTCACATGCCTTAATCTAATTAAGACTAGGACAGGAACCACATCTAGTTCCTAACTGTGAAAGAGGAAGCCCACATTTCACCAATGATACATTTTTCAGTCATGCCGGGAATTGAAGCCGAGACCCTTAGTTAATAATAATAATAATACTTAGCACCGCGTCTTACTACCCGTTCAGGTTATATGCTTTAAGTACTAATTACTCTAATGGATTAGGAATTGGGAAGGTTTAATTAGAGGAAGTGAACCCGCATTTGCGTGGAGGGAGAGTGGACAACCATTTAGGACNCCCCAGTTCACCCGACCAAGATTCGAACCTCAATCTTCCCGTCCTCAGCAGTCGAGCTCAACACGACAAGCGCGTTAGCCAACTACGCCACCGAGGTGGGTGAGACCCTTAGTTCAATAGGCAGACACGCTACCGACAGAGCTAAGGTGTCAGACGATTGTGGCTCAATTTTAATTATCTTTTTTCTATTACGAGGTGCCTTTGATCAAGAATTGCGTTACCTATAACAGGCCTCATAGCATATATTGGGTGTCAAAAAGTAGGGAAAGTAGGACATTTTGATTTAAAAATGAAGGAAAAGTAGGACTGCCAATTTGATAAAAAAAAAAAAAAAGAAGGAGATGTTAAAAACACTATATTCACCTCATAGTGCCAACATAAAATAAATAATTAAGAACAAAGTTTTTATGTTAATGGGCCTGTAGCAAAAATAGGAAAAAGTATTTTATAAAAGAAGGAGAAATACTCACCCATCATCGACCCCTTGCAATCCTTCTTTAATCTCCCCCTCCCCCCACCCCAATTTAATTCATTTTCTCTTTAGTACAGTATTTATTTTACTTTGTCATTTCATTACAAATCCATATTTGCAAATAATGATAGTGAAACAAAACAAAATAACATAAGTTAAAATAAACCGTCTTCCAAATAAAAATAAAATATATTTATTTTTAAATCTGTGAAACATTATAAAAACTATGTTTTTTACTACCACGTCTTACTACCCGTTAGGGTTATATGCAAAAAAAAAGAAGAAATAATCACTATTTCAATTGTTTTTGGGTGTCTTTAATTCATATTGACTTGTGCAAAAGTAGTCTAACATTGTTGTCTTCCTCTTTTGAATTCGATTTTGTTTGTTTCTTAACTTCTCAAAATCAGTCACGTTCCTCCAATTTTTTTTAACCGGAGATTCTAGCGTAGTTTGAGCTGTTTGCAAATCTTGCACCTCAGTTGGGTATAAAAGCGAGGGAGACCACCACTCAGCACTTCAGTCGGAGTAGTGGGAGGAGCTCAACAACGACTCATGTCAGGAAAGGACTCAGTCTCCAGATCAAACTCGTAGAGAAGAAACCCATTGAGCAAGGAGGAACTCCACCAGCCGTGGACCCTTCACACGAGCCTGCTATCGAACCGGACTCTATCATCAAGGACACCGACTCCACAGTTTCAACCCAGGGAACACCGATCAAAATGGACAGCGAGGTATGGGACAGCTTCAGCGCAGAATAACTATCTACTCCAGACGTCCTCACAAAACCGGACTTTGGCTACATCACTCGTTTAGCCAGCCAGGCTCCAAGAGAAACCTACGCAAGACGTCGTCCAAAGGAGATGGCGACCAGCAATCAGGACCTGGTCTACCAACTGCAAACCTTGCAGGAAACCATGGACACTATGCAGGCCCGATTCGACCAAATAGCCAACAGGTTTGGATCAACAGATCAAGATGCACCAACGACTGGTGCTGGGGGTCCGCCTCCTTCTACGGCGGGACCCACACCGACGTGGAATGCTTCATCGGCAACGAATGCCTGGGCATCGTTGGAACCTATCAACACTCTGAAACTTGCAGCTTCCAAGGACCAGGCCCTGCGCCTAGCATTGGCCGCCAAGGCAAAATCACTAGAATTACAGCCCAGGCAGGACGCCCACGAGATGAAGTTCCTCCTGGACCTCATTGCAGAGTATCAGAACCTGCCAGTGTCAGCCAAACAGAAGCTGCTCCACCGCCTTAACATGCTGTCCATCGCAGTCACCAAATCTTGGGCTGAGGCTATCAACGCGGTGGAAGACGCAGCATCAGTGGCCATCTATCCACAAGGGTACCAGCCCTTAAAAGCACCTCAAGTCATCTACCGGGACCGGCCTGGGGAGAAGAGGTGTGGGGAAGCAGAGGAAATAACCAGATGGTGACAGCGAGTCCACCTGGAACTACGGTCACCATGGGTCTTCAATAGACACCCATCACTCCAGGAATGCCAAGCCATCAAGACACTGTATTCTTTGTATAATACAGCACACTTCAACCTCTACCAAACCAAACGGTTTCTTTCTTCTGGAGTTCAAAAAATAGGAAAAGTAGGAGTTTTTCCTCAAAAGTAGGGAAAAAACTAGCCCTGCTATAAATATATTATAAACAAAAACAAATAGGGGTACATTACCTAAACCAACAAACATAAAAAGTTTATTTTCTCCATTATGATGATGATTCCAATTTATATAAATATGATAACTATATTGTTTGGAAATGTATTATGATTTTCTAAATGTCAATGGCTGTAGCGTGTAAATGGTTTGTAATTTTTTTTAATTTCTTATATATAAATATGGTATAAATATAATTAAAATTGTAGCGTCTTTTATCTCATGATTTATCATTGTGTTAAACACCTTCCCTCGCCTCAAAATTGCTACCGCATTAAAGTAAATATTGTCCTTCAACTTCTTTTTGGTTTTGATTAAATCATGGTATAGCCAATTTCCAGAGTTAAAGCATAATATTTAAAAACACCCAAAGCAGAAAAAAAGCTAGCGTGGTTAAATTTATTTCATAAAGCTTCCTCGAGTCGCAGTGGTAGTATAGGGGTTGAGTCGTTGGGTCAAAATCAATCAATTGACGTTGATGGGGAGGTTGAGGTTTGCATCTCGGCCGAGAGAATTGAAAATGGTTTTTCACAGGTGATTTATCACTATGGTTTTCACATCTTCACTTCACGCAAATGCGGGTTAACTTCCTCTTAACTATCTTTACTATCCCTACCCCATTAGATTAAACCACTAATAGACAGTGTCCAGAATGTAAAAAAAAAATAGCTTCTCATATATTATTATTATTATTATTATTATTATTAGTATTAGCACCGCGTCTTACTACCCGTTCGGGTTATACACACTTACGCTAATGTGTAATAGTAGGGTGATTGTGAGATGAAATGGAGGACCTACAGTTTAACGTGGAATCCGAACCACGGTGGAGGCCTGGCATTCCCCACATTCACAAGATGTCTTGTCAGAGGTGAAGGAAGGGTTTGGTAATAAGATAAATCTGTGCCGGGACCGAGGATTGAACCCCGGACACCAACATAGAAGTCTGACACCTTACCCCTAGACCACCAGGTCACCTTCCACTCTACTATTTTTCAGTTCAGTTCTAATGTAACCTTGTGTGAGTTTGCTGCATAAAAAAAATTGCTAGTCAGTGTGAAGGAGTGTTTTCTTTCATTTTCCCTCATTTTGCAAGTATAATTCTAGTGTAAATTTTGTGATTTTTGGTATGGTTTTTTTAGAGAGAAAAAATCACTTATGGTACATACAATACGATTCTTAAGTTTTGTCCTTTTTTAAAAATAATTATCATTTAATTCTTTATATTTTTGTGAGTGTTAATTGATAGTATTAGATTATTGGTTTTTTAATATTTATATATTTTGCCTAAATGTGAAGATTTTATGTACATTAATTGACAGTCAATACAGTGTATGTGGCGAATTTTCTTAATATATATGGGTCATTCTCAAATTGAGGAATAATTTATATCTCCTGCCTATATTAATAATAATATTTAACACCGCGTCTTACTACCCGTTCGAGTTATACGCTTTAAGTACTAACTACACTAATGGATTAGGAATTGGGAAGGTTGAATTATAAGAAGTGAACCCGCATTTACGTGGAGGGAGAGTGGAAAACCGTTTAGGAAAAACCACCCCAGCTCACCCGACCGAGATTCGAATCTCGATCTCCCCGTCCTCAGCAGTCAAGCTCAACACGACAAGCACATTAGCCAACTACGCCACCGAGGTGGGTCCTGCCTATATTAATATCTTGCTATTTTTAAAACAAGCAAAAACTTTTTTTGTAGTAAAAAGTGTATAAAGCTTAATAGAAACATTTAAATATGGTAATGTTAAAAACTAATTAGACCAAATGATACTTAAAAGTCCTTTTCATCACCGCACCAACTGTCCCCACCACTGAATTTTGACGTTCTATTAAAAAATAAAGAAAATAGAGTAAAAATATATAGCCACGGTAAAATATTCTATAATATTGTTATTTTCATTCGAAGAATTCATTTGAATTAATTTCAACATTTTAGTCGATGTATGTTTGTTCCCAAGTAATGCACTGGACAAATACGATATTTTGAATTTGCTGCTAAAACCTTCCAGAATGCTCCACTGTTCCCCATTAGCAGTAGTGTGTTGTTGTCCTGTGCCTACAAGTTCTTGTTATTTAATTATTTATAAAATGTATTTAATATTATTCAGTCAACGTATAAAAATTCAGGTAAATTGTATAGAGTATGTTAATCGCAAATCACTTCGCTAACGTTAATATCCTTTTGACTTTTTGAAGTAACTAACTCAATACCAGTTTAGCTGAACGTAAATGGAGCCAGGAAATAATCTCAATGTTTGTCTGCCACTTTACTGTATACTTATATTGTGGCTATGACAATCAAAGTCTGCCAAAAACATCATTTTGCTAACGCTTACTGTGCTAATGTTGCTTAGTAACAAAATGGTGTCATCGCCTCGCTAACGCCAATTAGGCGACAAAACTAATGACAGTCACGTAGCTTACATACGGTAAGTAGGGTGAAATTTTCAATGTAATTAACAATTTATTCAAAAAAAATATATGTATTTAAATTAACCTTTTATAATGTCGGCAATTCAAATATTTGGTTGAATCTTCATGATTTATTATACCTTAAAAAAATATGTAGTGGGCTTACTACTGTGACAAAAATGAATAAGAAGAAAATATTTTTAGTTATTTTCTTCACTTTTAAGGTTATTTGGAAAAAGAGCACTAGGCTAAATCATGGTTTAAATTAGGAGGGATAGCCAGCACACTTACCTTGGTGATACTGGAGTAGAAATTGTTTAGATAGAACACAAAAAACACACAAACACATTTTTAAGGACAAGCTTTCACTGTCACAGACAGCTTCATCAGGGTCAAGAGAGTAGACTGCCCCCTCCTATCCCTCCTAATTTAAACCATTTCTTCACTTTTAGAAATACTGGACTATTTATAATTTTTCTTCCTACAGAATATTCATGAAAAATGGCCAATCAATGTATGTAATCAAATAGTTGGAGTTCTTTCCAACTCCAAAAATTGTTCATAAGGGAAATAGTATTTTTAATAGACTTTGTTAAATTGTAATTTAAAACTAATAATTTATAGCACCAATAACATTTGTTAGGTTTTTTTCAGTTCCTTGGCCTAGAGCCATTTTCGTTTGCGTTATTAATATTTAGTTGTGTTGAATCACTGATGTTATTCAGAATGACCCTTTTTGCATTTGAAGAGTAAATAGTATAAAACTTATTTAATTGTTAGTTTTGATTTTAAAAAATGTGCATGTGAAACTAGGGTGTAAGTTTTATTTGGCCAAATTTTGTTTCTCAAAGTCTAAAATTAGCTTGTGCTGTTTCCCCAAACATCACTCTGCTAACGCCCGCGTCACCTCACTAACAACAACAAAATCACTTATTTCTCATTAACAGTCTTAGTGAAAAAATAAATATTATTACCTATTATTAATATATGAGCTATTTAAAACATAAATAAAAAATGAAGAATGCAAAACTTATTTTTCTTTGGATTTTGGAAAATTTGACGTTACTAACCTGTGAATTTTGTTTGATTCTTCACTTACAAAATCCTAATTCCTATAAATTAAGAAAAATGGTTCATTTTTTATATTATTGTTAAAAAAATGGTATACTTGGTAAAAATATATATTTTATTTAGATTTTAGAAATTTTAATGTATTTATGTGCATGTGAAACAGCATTAGTGAAGTGGTGGATTAGGGGTAGCCACTTTGGTAAAACTAAAAGAAACAAACACGAGAACTTGTAAAACTAAGCTCTGCTGGTATTATTACTTACTTCTTTGATAATTTTTTTGTAATCAGGTAATAAATTATCTTTTTCCTGAAATTTTTATGTTTTTATTTTTGGATTTCCTATTTGTCCCTCAATTTTAGAATGACCCATATCATAAATTGGTATAAAAATACTGTACAACTGGTATAATTAGTGGAGATCTAGTAGGCTAGTCAAAGAATTTGTTTTAAAAGAATATTCACACAAAAATAATCTTACCAAAATAAAGCTATGAATTACTTTTGACACCCAAAAGGGAACTAATATTAAAATATTTTGCTTAGACTATAAAATAGTGTAATAATATGTGAGATAACTAAAAATTCTTTAACATATTAATGCCATGTTATTTACTACTTCATTGCATAATGTACACCATGATGGCATGGCATAAAACAACAGGTCAAGGACGTTAACAGTTCATTTTTATAATTTTTTTACCATTTAGCATCATTAATTACATAAAACATAGAAAAAGTCAGCCGTCAATATAAGATTATTTAATTAATGATTTAAGATGCCAATATTGCGGAGATCAAGGTTTTAATCGAGGTCTGGTGTACTGAGAGTGGTTTTCAACTCTCCCTCCATGCAAATACAGGTACACTTCCTCTAAATTTAACCTTACTTATCCCTAACTCATTAGTACACTATGTGTATAGCCTCAACATGTAGTTACATGGTGCTAAAAAAAATGGGGATTGGTTGTAGCTAGGTAATAAAATAGTAGGTAGTAAAATCAATTTTACATTGCTTATTGTGTACTTATTTTTTCTTAAGAGCATATCAACAGAGCTAGTGTTGAGAAAAGTCCCAAAGATAGGGTTTGCGTCGCTTAAGACATAGTGAAACAAAATGTCACCAGTCTGTGCCAATGACAACCAAAAATCTTGTGTTCAAGGTGGCCTCCAGAGCGTTGGAATGGTTGGAAATGCGTGGGGGAGAGGAGGTGAAGGGGGTATGTAGCCACTGGTATACAGTCATCTAAGATTACCCGAATGTATAAATTAGCTACTCATTGCATTGGTATCTCGGGCCCGCGCGTGTTGGAGGCTATAGCCGAGAGAAAAGTGTTTTTCGCACCATACCACAGCTACCCATTCTCACTACACACATTTTAATCATGTTGGTGTGTAGAGGATGAGTAAGATAGAGTTTAGAGAAAATGTACCCATATTTGCATCAAGAGAGGTTGGTAAACAATTTATGGAAACCTTCCTCAGTAGATACGGGCAGGATTCGAACTCCAACCTTCCATCACCAAAAAATAAAACCAAACTAGCCTAATGTTTAGTCCACGTTCCCACCAATGTGATTTTATATCAGTTATTTTATGCTATATATTTAAAATCATTATTATACAGTTATAATATTTTAAAAAATCCAGATGTTATTTGGGTCAGTGATATCTTTGAACTAGTCCTCTTATTATTTTAATTTTTTTAAATAAATTTTCATAAAAATAAGTATTTAGATTTATAAAAAAAACATAGCTCTGCTTGCAATAGTTATATAAAGGTTTTTTTGTTATTAAAAACCATGTACATTTTGAAATTAAATTTTAATCATCTATATTATGTTCTCTTTAGTTTGGGTCCACTTGTATCCATGCCACTGCAATGCTATAGAACCAAAAATATACTAACAAGTAACAACATTTACTGTCACTAAATAATGGTTCGCAATCTTACGGCCCATGGATCACATCTGACCCGCGAGACATATTTGACTGGCCTGCTCATCTGCAAATAATTGTGTACTACTTTTACTGTCCGACTTACAGACATAATATATGCACACAAAACATAATAGTTTAATTTTAGTGTGTATATAGTTATGAATAACAGAAAACACACAGAAAAATATCAAAATATACTTTATTTATCATTTGAAATATTTTACTGTGTGAATTTTTATTTACATAATTTAATAAATACTGCTTCAAGTATTTTGCTAAGCCACATACTAATCTGGGAGAATATATTTTTCTAAATATTTTAATTATAATGATTTTAAATACAAGCAATCAAATAGCTATTATAAAGCTATATCGCTGGACACACGAATTAAACCTCAGATTGTTATGGTCCAATGTGACATTGTCATTGAGGTCAGGGCTCAAATTTCAGTTGAATGTACAAAGAGTGGTTTTTCCTTTAAGATTTTTTGCATTCTCTTAGTACAAATGCTGTTTCATTTCCTTTAAATCAGGGGTTCCCAAACTGTGCGTCGCTACATTCTGGGGCGTAGGCGGTCTTGGTCTGGGGCGTCGCGGCTATAAGGAAAAACTAAAACTTATAATGTTTAGTGAAATGCCACATGCAAATTTTCAATACATGTGCTCATACATATTTTAAAGAATAAAATATATCAAACAAGAGAACACATTTCACCATTATGAAAAGACTGTACACATGATATCATGTACAACAAATTATGTCTACTCTAATTATTTCTTATTCAGTTTTTTATTTTTACATTTAAAAGAAAATACGAGTTAGTAATGTAATTGACCATTTTCTTTTTAAAAAAATGCCACCAAATAAAACTTGGGCATTTTTTTTTAAATATTGAGTACAAGGGCATTGCACAGAAAATATTACATGTGAAGGGTGGCGTGAACTCAAAAAGTTTGGAAACCCCTGCTTTAAATTATATCTTCTTTAGCCAATAACTACTAGCATGATTAAAATGTTCTTAGTTCTGGCGGAGAGCGAGACAAGCTGCTAAAACAAAAGTATAATAGGTCCTATAATATATTTAAGCTAACATGTTTGTAAATTTTATTTGAAATTAGTAAGAAAATAGGTAGGTTTGGAAGTAGGCCTAAGTGCTGAAAAATCTGAGTACATGGTCACACAGAGAGCGCTGAATAACTTAACATTTTATAGGGTTAATGAGTTTAAATATTTGGAAACAATTTTAACTAGGAACAATAATATTAGATTGGAAATTAAAAAAAGAATACATTAGAGAAATGCATGCTACTATTCGGTCTGGAACTTGTTGACATCTTGTCTGTTGTCCAAGAATTTAAAACTCAAAATATACAAAATCATTTTATCAGTTGTTATCTATGGGTGTGAAATGTGGTCTCTTACCTTACATGGCAAAAACAAATCAGGTGCTTAGAAAGATATTTGGTCCAGAAAGGGTTGAAGATACTGGAGAATTGAGGAAATCACATAATTATGAGTTACATACCTTGTAATCATCAAAAGACATTGTTAGGATGATTAAATTCCACAGATTACAGTGGGAAGGAGATTAAGTGTGAATGGGAGAATCTAGAACAGTGTTCAAAGTATTGACAAGCAAACCCAATGAGCAGAGTCCAATGGGAAGACCTAGACACAGATGGGAGGATAACATTCTAGAAAGGATGTAATAAGGTGGACTAGATAGAACTAGCTAAGGATAGGGAGGGGGTGTAATAAAGTGGACTGGATAGAGCTAGCTCAAGAAAGGGAGAGGGCGTAATGAGGGGAATGGATAGAACTAGTTCAAGATAGGGAACTTACTCTGATTACATTGGTTTGAAAGTAAAGTCAACAGTGTTTGCAAACGTGGAAAATGTTGGACTACATTCTACTTTACCATTTTCCCTATACAAACAAATCAAGTAAATAAATAATAGAATTTAAAATATAGAGTCTATTAATTAATTTGGATATATTTAATTCATTATAAGTATAATGTCATCTAAACTTTAAACATAAATAAAGTCTGTTCACGATAGGTTTTTACCTAGGTAACAATTCGAAAAGCATATGTTTAGGTTTTGGGTTGCCAACACTTGTAAAATTATTATTATTATTTTGCACCGCATCTTACTACCCATTCAGGTTATATGCTTTACATTCTAATTACACTAATGGATTAAGAATTGGGAAGGTTGAATTAGAGGAAGTGAACCCGCATTTGCGTGGGAGGGTCGAGAACCATTTAGGAAAAAAACTCAGTTCCCCCGACCGAGATTCGAAGCTTGATCTCCCCGTTCTCAGCAGTCGAGCTCAACACGACTAGCGCGTTAGCCAACTAAGCCATTGAGGCGGGTTAACACTTGTAAAAGATCACTGTTTTGTTATAAATGTAAAGATATTTAATTACCTGTTATATATTACATTTAAAATAGCATAAACTTAAGTTTCCTCATACTATTTTATTTTTTTAAATCATTTCTTTTTATCCAACTCGAAAAAACAATATTTTAACATAATTAAAAGTACTTATTCTTCATTTTGGAACATTATGGATTTTGTGTAATTTAGTGCACACATCAATAACTTTTAATACAGGCATCATATTTACTTGGAAAAGAGAAAATTCTAGTCATTTTTTTTACACACAATAAATGATTTTATGATTATTTTATCGTATTTTGAAATAATTAACTGAATAAAATATTTTCATCAACTGCGTGGGCGCATCATTGTAAAAAAACTTGTTTACAGTCATGTTAAACCATATGGTTTAAATTCGTCGGTCACCATTTTGAAACTATGTTCGGTAGAAGTTTTTGTGAAAGTGGTGTGATTTTTTTTTTAAGTGAAATAAAACGATAAATAAATTTTGTGTCCGTCCTCAAATAAATATATAAATAATATTGGCCTAAATTACTGTGGTTAACTATCACATTAATATATTACCACCTGTTTTCATTACAGTCATCCAAAGTGATAGATGTCAGCTGTTGGCATAGTGATATATTAGGGATTACTTCTAGTAACATTTTGATCTGTCATCAAAGTAAACTTAGGTGGTGAGTGAATTATATGCCTATTGGGATAGTAAATATATAATATAAAACAAAACCTCTACAATCTTTGGTAACAGATACATCCGCTCACAGGGGTCAGTTTCATAAAAAAAACTATATAGTTGAAAAGTGACTACTGGATATGAAAATTGAATCCGGTCTCGGACATGTCTATGTTCCATTAGCTAACCAGACTGAATATGTTTCATGCTAAGAATTAATCATCAGTCATAGTTTTAGACTGGATAGCTTAATGGTATTGAATGTTCCAGAAATGTATATAATATATTATTATGTAGTTGTTTTACTAAATTATCAGCTGTTTGGCCCTTTCGAATTTTCTCATAAAAGTGTTTCAATGCTTCGGAGTGCTTATTCCTTTTGCCTTTTACATATCTCCTGCCCTTTTTAAACTTTCATGAGGCCTTTTTTTTATTAATGAAATATTCTTCCCATTATTATTATTATAATACAATGCACACTTCCCAAAATACATTGAATACATGTACAACCAGCTGCACTGAAAGAAACCCTGTCACCAGTGGTCACACTTGCCACTGTGACTCGAGGAAGGCAGAAGGCAACAAACACTTCTTAGGGAGCGGTGAAGAGGGCAAGAGCGATATGCTTTACAAACATGCCAAGAACCCCTGGTGACATAATTATGATTTCAAGGCCAGCTAGCAAAGAACAGAAAGGAATCAGAAGGAATAAGTAATTCAAAACTGTTGTTATCTACTCCGATCAAACTGGGCCGTACCATTGCGGCTATTGCGGGGTTGCATCAAATATATTTTCAAAATCTGGGGGTAAAATGTGAAGCTCATAAGCTGGTAAAATGTTGTATAGGTTCCAGAACAAATATGAATGTAAATGAAGCACCGTTATAAAGTTAAAAGAAGTAGGCATTAATCGAGATGTTTCCCCTCTTTATTACACTTGTTTTAGTATGCAACATAACTAAGTGAATATTGCACATAATTGGCAACTATCCACGCATTTTATTGAAGGTTGAATAAAATAATATTTAGTTCACTTAATAGAGCTGCCCGAATACCACTAACATGCCAAATATGACATCTTCGCATTATTTGGTTTTCCCAAAACTCTTTGCCCCAGATGTCAAAATGTCACACTGAGTAGGTACTGTGGGTAATGTACATACTTAATTTATATTTTATGCACTTATTGAAGTTTGGTTTAGGAAGACATAATAATATATATAAAATAATCATGTTATTAATTTTGGGTCATACCCCCTTAAGTGCCTATTTTGTTGCCTAAAACCCATAGTTTTACTGCCTATTCCAACATTCATTGGTATCTCAAAACTCACAATATCACAATACCCATATGACAGCTTTGCATGGAAACAACTATACTCTAATAGACTTTGAAGGTTAGATTAAGCTTATTTGATTATTTTTAACTAGGCCTATAAACACAAAAGATTATTATCTTATTATGATTAAATGTAATTGGTGTTTTAGTGTATAAGAGTTTTTTAAGTTGGCAATTATGTAGCTATATCAACCAGTTTTTTTCGTAGTTACTTAAATGAGTTTTTGTAAGAGGGTCAACTTAAGACTAGGGCAAGAGTTTGATTTATGTTAAGTCACTAAAAGAATTGATCTAAAATATGTGTATGGTAAAAATAATCCTTTTTAGAGTGTTTATAATAAGAAAGATAATTAAACAAGCTTAGGCCTAACAAAAACTTTCAAAAAAATTATGGACTAATCAATCAAATTTAACCTAAACTATAAGGTAAATTAAAATGCTATTTTGTACGGATTAATACATTTAGAGAATCTAGTTATTTTGAGAACAATATGAGGTGAGGACAGGATTCTTTATTATTTTCCAATGTCAAATTATTAGAAATATGTTTTATAGCAGCTATAGGCCTACATACAAGATTCTTACGATTTCTACTATAGCAAAACCAACCATGTTAAAAAAAATCCAAATCATAAGAAAATATTCTAAAACATTCGACAATATTCCATAGAATTGCGCAGAACAAAACGTTCCTTGTGTTAAGAAACTTTCGCAGAACAATTAAGACGACTTAGATTCTAGCCCAATGGTGATTTTATGCATTAATTAATAAGCATTAACTTAAGCGTCACAAGCTCCACAGTTTTATTTTTTTAAGCAAGACACATAGATTTTAACATTATTATTTATTGTTTTACTATCTATATTGAATAAACGTTTACATCCTCCAACAAAACAACTTGAAGCATATCATCACACATCTCAACTGCACTGTGCATGAGCAGATCGTCAAATATCTCAACTGCGTGGAAAATCGTTTGGGGTGAGATTTTTTTAGGCAAAATATTAATGTTTTCACTTTAAAAAAAACCAAACGACTTTATAAACTACTCTTTCATGTGTGATTATATAAAAATTACAGAGCTTTACCTAACCTTTCAGGTGTGGTAAACTAAATTTATATTGGGCCTAACTATCTATAGGTCCTGTGCTTAAAAATAAAAAATTATGTGAGCTTTCTATTTTTTGAACATTTTAAATTTTTTAACACTTTTGTTTTGTTATAATAGGAAACTTCAGTATCTTTTAGTGTTATAGATGCTAAAAAAACATTAAATTTATCATAATTTGACAGAGAAAAAAATAAAGAATGCCACCATTGGATCACACTATTACCACTATTATTTCCAAGCAAAGTTGTCATGTGTGTATTCTGATAGACATTTTAATTAATTATTTAGTCAGCCAATCAAAATAATTTAATGGTTGACCTTTTTGTTTTTTATGGAGCTGCAAGGTAAGAATTTTTTGGTAACTGTTATTTGGTAGTGTTATTTTCTTGAAAATATATTTTTTTTAATAAATTGTGTGTGTAGTAGACACTAAGTATGATTTTCGGAATATTAAATATACGTTTATTACTTTTAAGATTCTTTAACTTTTAGTAAATCATACAGGCCCTACAATAAAATCGAAACCTAACTTTTGAAATGTTAGCTTTCAAAGATTAATAACTTACTTTCTAGTTTCAGTAAGGAGTTCATATTTTGCTTGAGGAAGCGTACGTGTGACTGTCATGTTGTCATGTGGTTATATACCCAGAAAACTACACCTTTACTCTTTCTTACTATTGTTATAGTAAAACACGGATCAAATATCTAAGAAGTAGCAGTATCCTAATGTCATTATTTAATTGATATTATATTTAGTGAATCTCAGTGAGTAATAAATATAGATTTAGTTTAGCATAGCATTCAGCAAATGTGTTAATATTATGTGTTTAACTAATTATCGCTAGGAAGCGCTGTTTTAACCTATTTGAGTTCGTCAACTGATTCTTCTTAGTTTTGAAATGCTGAATAGCAAATAGAATACTTGATACTGGCACCAAACAAGTCTTCAAGCGTAAATTAATATTTACTCCTTCCTAGACCAAAAGTAATTAGTCGGTATCAACCAGTGGTATTAAAATTGTGGGCCAAATTTAAAATAGGAACACTTTATGGTGGATTTTAACGTGAACACCGTTGTTGTGAATGGTGATGGAAGATTAGTTTAATAAGATTAGGGTAAAGAAAAATTAGCAATAAATTAAACTAGAAAATAAAATTACTTCATTACTTGTTCTTAGTTTATTCTTTTTGTGAGTGTGTAAGAACTAATAGTGAAATTGTGTTAATCATTTATAATTGTGGGGTGCCTAGCAGAAGGAAAAGACAAGTTTGAGGAAGGCTTAGAAAAGCATATGGGAAAGGAGTGTCAGGTAGTGAAGGGGGAGCTTAATGCAAAATTAAGAAAAGAGAGAGGATGATTTAAGGAGGTGTTAGGGAAAGAAGGTTGGCGAGAGAATAATAAGGAGGGTAGAAGGCTGTTGGAGGGTATGTTTGAGAAATAAAATGAAAGCGGTAAACATCTGGTATAAGAAGGAAATAGAAAGTCATAAGATCACTAGATACAGTTGAGATGGAGAGTAAAAGTCGGTAATAGACTACTTTCTCTTGGATGAAGAAATGAAAAAGGCAGACCGTAAACATCAAGGTAATACCAAGTGTATCCTTAGATAGCAACCACAGGTTGTTGGCGGCATACATAAAGATATGGTAATGTAGGAGAAAGGTAGTAAGACGAGAAAGAAGAATAAGGATGTGGAGCCTAAAAAATAAAGAGGAAAGAAAGCTGTACCTAAGAAGGACAAGAAGCTTGTTGACAAAGATTGAGATGTAAAGTGTAGAGATGGAATGGGAAAAGTTTAAGAACAATTTAGTGGAATCTGCAGAGAAGATATGTGGGAGGGCAAGTAATAAGAAGAAGTGGCAGGAGACAACCTGGTGGAATGACAGGATATGTGAAGCAGTGGAAAAGAATAATAAAGCATACAGAATAAGTTTTAAGAATAGGAATGAGAAACAGAGGAGAAGAAGAAAAGAGTGAAGTGAGTTGTACGGAAAGCCAGGAAGGAGTGGGTGCAAAAATGGACAACACTGCTGAAAGGGGACGCGGAAGGAAGTTAATAAGGTGTTATATAGCCGAGTAAGAAACATGAGGAGAAAGAAAAAACAAGAAGTTAAAATGATAGATGAAAATGGAAGAGCGTTGAAGACAGGAGAGAAAGAAAAGGATCTATGGCCGATAACTTTTGGGAAGATGTTCAACCTGGAAGAGGAAATAGATGAGAGTGAAACAGAGGACCAGGAAGAAATGTCAGAAGGTGAGAAAACAGGTGGAGGATGCATTAAAGAAAATGAAACAAGGAAAAGTACCGTGTGTGGATGAACTGACTGTGGAAATAATAAGAGCAGCAGGTGAAGTAGATATACAATGGTTATGCAGGGTGCTGAGAGTGGTTTGGAAGGAGAAAAAGTACCGGAAGGATGGAAAAGCGGAGTTATAATAGCTATTTTCAAGAAATGGAGAAAGGAAGAGGTGTATAAATTATAGGGGGATAGCACTGATATGACACTGTACAAAGTAGATATTAATATGAGAAAGACTTGGTAATACTATTCATGGATGTGGAGAATACATATGATAGCGTGGATAGAAATAAATTTGGAAAGCGATGGAGGAAGCCAAAGTGTAAAGAGGAGTTGTAACGAGAGTGAAAAGCATGTATGAGGATAATAGGGGTTGTGTTAAAATGTAAAGTGGGAGGACGGAGGGGTCTCAAATAAAACATGGAGTGAAGCAAGGGAGTTCCCTTTTTCCATTTCTAATTGTAATGTTAATGGAAATGGTCATAAACAAAGTGGCAGGAAAACTCCGGGAGGAAAGAATGAAAGCCATGATGTTGGTTGATGACAAAATGGTATGGGGGGAGAAGGAAGGTGAAGTGCAGGAACAACTACAAGAATGGAATGCGGAAGGTAAAGAGTATGGAATGAAATTTATCATGGAAAAGTGTAGAGTGATGGTAATAACCAGAAAAAAAACCTAAAGCCTAGTTAGGCTATAAAGTTGGATGCAGAAGAGCTGAGAAAATTGCAGATTGTAAAATACCTTGGAAGCGTTATTGAGGCGAAAGATGGAAGTATAGAGAATTTAATTAGAAGAAGACAGCAGGTAGAGTGGTTCTATAGACGTGTAAGAGACCTGTTATAAAGAATAGAAGTGCCCTTGAAGCGTTGTACAGGGCGATTTTTATATCCATTGTCAAATTGGCGGTAGAAACATGGATCTTGAATGTAAGATACTAGGAAAGTGGAGGCCATGGGAATGAATATTGTAATGATCATGTTAGCTGTCACGAGGAGAAACAAGATTAGGAATGAAGTTATATGGGATAGAGAGGGAGTACAGGGAGTGCATGAGAAAGTAGAGGAAGCAAGACGTAGATGATATGGGCATGTAATATGGATGGAAAAAGAGAGGATGCCAAAGAAAATGTTGGAAATGGAGTATGTAGGAAAAAAAGACCACAAGGGAGGCCAAGAAAGAGATGGGAGAAGCAGAGTACAGAAAGTGTTCAAGTGAGAGGAAAAAATGAAAGAAACTAAAGGAGGAAGAATGTTGAAAGGATAGAAAAAATGGAGGCATTATACTAAACTGAACAGGCCACAGGCTGGAAATGTTGATGATTATGATGATATTTTGTTTATCAACGCTTCTTACCACCCTTTCGGGCTATACACTATGAGGATAATGATAATGATGTTAATTGTGAAAGTCAATAGTGTAGCTAACGTTTTAACGGTAGATAAATTGGGCTTTACATATTCTTATAATTGTTAGTTATCAGGACCACCGCATGGGACGGGCAACGTGATTAACAGCCCAGGGCACCATGCCACTGATGCTTTATTTAATTTATATATATATATATATGTGTGTGTGTGTGTGTGTGTGTGTGTGTGTGTGTGTGTGTGTGTGTGTGTGTGTGTGTGCTACATGTAAAATAAAGCATATATTTATATAAAAGCATCAGTGGCACGGCGCCCATCGATTTATCAAAATATTTTAAATGCATGCATTATTCAGACATGGCCCTTATATATTTAATTAAATATATGTAATAAAAATAGGGAGCCTCATTTAAAAAATTCAAAGTAACCTTAATGTCACTTTAGCAACGCCGCTCAAGGTAATATGAGCCTTACAATCTTACTTCCTCCTTAATACGATTTTTTTTTTTCTGCAATGCGTTGTTTCGAGAAACTTTGGTGGAAAGTTTTCAAATGAACACCCGGTATATTATATACATATATTTTAATCAATATTATATATAAAATATTATTAGTTATTAAGTAAATATAATTTATGATTCTTATCCTATATATATATTTATATAAAAGATAATTTCTTATTATTATATATATATTTATATAAAAGATAATTTCTTATTATTTATATATATATATATATATATATATATATATAGAGAGAGAGAGAGAGAGAGAGAGAGAGAGAAAGAATGAGGGGGGGCCCTATATAAAGTAATGTTTACAGTAATATTAATAGTAGGAATATTTATTAAGTTAATATAATTTGTGAATCAATATTGATAAAAAAAAATAGATGATTAAACTGATTAGTATTTTAGGTACACTAATCTCTCACAAAGATACCTGCAATTAATCAAATACCCTACTCTTAAGAAAGATATTTACAGTACAATAAGTATTACTTACACTCATTTAAATAAGGGTTAATCTTACGAAGAGTTTATCTCAATTACCTTTGAATGATAGCAAAATACTTATTATATCAAATTTTCAAATTGAAGGTAATATGTATGCTAAATGGCTTAGTGTCATCAGAATTTAAATAAAAATTCCTAGTAATTTAATAATAAAATACATATGAATTTGTTTCCTGATAATACTGGGTTGGCTATAAAACATTTTTCTGTAGCTATTCCCCTAAAGGATAACATCATTCCCGTTTTTCATAGTGCTTAAACTGTACCCTATACTTTGCGTAAGCCTGTGGAAGAGAAAGGATGTAGTTTGGAAAATCAGGGTATTTTAAAACAGGTTCGTTCCTCTGATTAGGCTAGTCCCATAGTAATAGTTCCACAAAAAAAATTGTTCCTTGCGTTTTTGTGTAGACTTAAAAACTATTGTAAGTCCGACTGTTAAGGTGGACCACTACCCCTTACCCTTAATTGAAGACGTGTTCAACTCCTTAACAATTTGCAAAGATTTTTGTATAATTTATTTAAGTAACGGATATTTTTTACTGTCTGTAAACGAAGCCAGTAAATCAATACTTACATTTAATACGCATATGGGCCTCTATCAGTTCCAAAGGCTGTGCTTTGGCTTAAACTATGCACCTAGCATTTTTCAATCTGTGATTGACAGAGTGCTTCAGGGAATCGATAAAGTTACAGCTTACCTTGACGACATAATATTGGGAGGTAGGAATGAATTATAAAGAAGGGAGGTTCTTATGGAAGTTCTAGAACATTTACACAAACATAATATTAAAATTAATTTTCATAATAGTAGATTTTTTAGTACATGTGTGGAACATCTGGGTTATATTTAAATGGTACAGGGCTATTTCCTGCCGACAGAAAAGTCGAAGCAACATTATCGACCCCAGTCCGAGCCGATGTAACTCAATTAATGGCATATTTGGGGTTAATTAATTACTACCATGAGTTTATAAGGATGTCAGAAGACTTGTTACAATTCTTGTATGAACTTATAAAGTCGGACGTTCCATGGGAATGGACTGGTAGTTGTAGGGAAGCCTTTGAAAACAGTAAACAGCTATTTGCTAATGGTGTTCAGCTGACATTGTTTAACCCTAAATTACCAATAATATTAACTTGCGATTCAAGTTCATATGGGGTTGGTGCCGTAATTAGCCACAAAGTAAACGGAGTAGAGTGGCCTATAGCCTTTGCATAATCAAATCTTTCTCCTGTATTAAAAAAATATAGCCAGCTAGAACGGGAGAGTATGGTTATAGTATTTGGGTTAAATAAATTCCACAGGATGCTATGGGGGAACAAGTTTTTGTTGATAACAGACCACCAACCTCTCAAGTATATCTTTGGTTCGACCAAGATTGTTCCTATTATTTTTGCTGTACAATTACAGCGATGGGCGATTACCCCTTCATCATACCAATATGATATTTAATATAAGATGGGTTCAAAAATTAGTAACGCCGATGGAATGTCGTGGTTGCCCCTTCCGGATTATTCAGAGGATGATAATTTTATTAATGTTGTTGATTATGAAGTACCGTTAAATTACAGATAAGTCTTTAAATTTTGATGCTTTAATTTGCTCTAAAAATCCGAAAAATTTGGCCATTGTGGCATCACCCTTGAATATGCGAGTCTTATTGCCCCCACATTCTGTGCATCTATATAAACGCAGGCCTTGCAACACGTCTGCACAACACATAGGTTAGGTTTGTGCAAGTACGTGCCGGCCGCACCTTGAAAAAGTGTTTCTTGTCTGCATTCAAAATCATAAAATACAAACATGAAATTGATCTTTTCCAGTAACGGTTTAGATGGGGCCTGCTTCATATAACAGAAATGACCAAAAGGAGGATGGGTCTTGCATACTCTACAAAAAGTGTCATAACACCTGTGTGAATAGTCTGCTCTTTCCAAACTGAAAAATTGCCCGCATACCTCACAAACCTTTTTGACGTCACAGACCGACTTTTGACCTCCGCAAAAACCGGGACATTTATGATTATCAAAACACGTCTGGTTTGTGAATTATCGCCCACAGTCTTTACAAACCACAGATCGGCCTCCGCTGCAGACCGATTTAGCATAGCACTTTTTGCACGCGGAATCGCATTTGTGCTCATTATTATGATAAAATGGCACACAGCACTCGCGGCAAAAGTACTCGTATTTAAATGCGAATGTCAAGGATGCTATGACGTCAAAATGGTTTTGCTTATCGTCGTGAAAATATAAATCAAGGTAGCCCTTAAAGGAAGGTTCGGGCTGGGCAGGTCCCTCATATAGGACTTGCTTCCCCCGACATTTTCTGAACACTATGATTTTGCTTTCGAAGGGCTAAGTTTGAAATTGTTTCAGTTCAGTTATTCCACCACCTTTCAAAAGATTCACACGGGTATCACGGCATAAATCTTCTTCTTTGTATTTTTGAATTTGACGGCCCTGTTTAATCTGTTTAAAGGTGTTCACGTCCATGCATCTTGGTTCTCTTTTAACGTCACATATAGCCTTGGCGACAACCAATGCACGGGCAAGGCAAAGTGTATCGTCACCATTTTGAATCGTAATGATTTATTTGTTATTACGGCTATATGTTCTAGCGGGAGAGAGTTTATCACAATAACGTGCACTCCCACGAGGCTCCTTAAAGTGGCTGAGTTAAACATACAGTGGTGCCGTACTTAGGAACAAATTATTACTCTGCAACAGACGACTTACATTATCGAGCACGGCTCGAGCGTCTAGCTGATCCGCCTGTCTAAATGAGACGTATACAGGATTCAACGTCGAGTCCATAATGTTCAAAAGTAAGCCGACATGATCATCGGCACTGACACCGTAGTCCTGCAGCCGATTGAGCAAAACAGTAATTTGTTCTTCAGCCAGCTTAATGCGTCACGCTCGCTTGCTGGAGGACCAAGATGTACAGTAATTTCTCTACCGGTATAAAAGAAACGCCTCAATTGATTTATTCTCTCCTCAACGAATCGAAGAGGGACGCCTTGGGGCAAAGCTCCGCCCACCTGGTTTACCGTGCCACTAATTGCAGTCCGGGGTGAAGAAGTTCCGCCCGTCGGGACCGGGGACACCGTCTCCCTCGCCAAATCTGTGGCTTGAACACCGACTCCTTGGCACGGTGCTATTGAATTGGGGTGAGGGGGTGAAACGGCCTGTTCCGATGTCGGAACAATGTCTCCGTCAATTTGAAATAAAAAAAAGCATAAACACTTATTTTCTGCGAACTTACGCGTTAAAATGATACCGCAAAATATAATATGTTGTTAAAATTGCTTTAACTGCTACCCACATTCGCAATGTGGGATTAATAAATACAGTCCAGCGCAGTTAAACATACATTTTAAATCTTGCTTGGAATGAAACCCGGGATCCTTCGCAAATACACTTGAACCGCCTGACTTGACGTTTGAATATGTTAAATAGTGGGGATTCTGGCAGAACCTTTATTTGCTATCTACCCCAGAATTATTTGTACTGTATATCACATGACTTTACGTATGAATATGGGATTCTGACTGTTTAAATATCAGCTGTATATCCCATGACTTGACGTAGGAGTATGTTAAATAGTGGGGATTCTCGCAGAACTTTTATTTGCTTTCTACCTTAGAATTATTTGCACTGCAGATCACCTGACTTGACGTATAGATATGTGATTCTGACTGTTTAAAATATCAGTTGTATATAAAAAAAGACCAAAATGAGACAGAAAAAGCGTACTATCACCATACCATTGTTTTATGACTCAATCTAATATTTATCCCCAAAAATGATGTGAGTATAAGGTAAAATGCCCAAACTCTATTTAAACTTATAGAAAATAGAGTAATCATTCAACAGTATTCTTTGGTTTATAAGTGGGAACGTTTTATGGAAAAATGTTTGTTTACAGTTTGTGGAAATAAATATAAACACTAGAATATTTGTTAAATTTTCCTAGTATCAGAAATGAGTAGAATTTAAAAAAAAAAACATTATGGCCAACATTGAGAAGATTATCATGCCTACATTTTTCCCCATCAAAATGAGTTGTATTATGACCTAAGGACAGATAAAATTTGAAGAGTTTACAGTGGATTCCTGCACCAGCATTCCCAGCCTTATCTATGAATGATCCATCTGTAAATATTTGCAACCACTCTTGTTTTGGGTAACGATTATGTATGGTTTCCAACATTAGTAAGTTTAAATGCTGTGGGTCAAAGTTATTCTGGGCTGTAATTTATTTCGATTAGCTGTTCTTCTCAATTAGCCTAATCTCGAATTGCGATACGGGACAGGTTGGGAAAAGTAGATTTTCAGTCCTAGTAATTGTTGCTAAGTGAAATGTAATGAATTTACTTTCTGTAAAAACATTCTTGGGTCTTAAGATTACTCGTGGCGTTATCACATATTTTCCAGAAGTTATTATTAGGTAGTCTTTGTAACTTTTTTTTTTATCTAATCAAAGCATTCCCCCCACCCCCTTGCATAGTAAATAGTGAGTTGTCAGTGACAATTTGCATTGCTGTAACAAGAATCGATTTAAAACTATCTGTAATATATTCTTAGCGCTTGGTTTTGGACCAGCTCAATTTCTTTGAGTCTGGATGTGGGTAGCTCCAAAAATATAGTTGCAAATGATGAATTTAATTTCATTTCTATTTTATACAAATCATACCTAGGAACAAAATCACTAAAATCAACCTTATTGATTATCCAATTCATAGTTTTTTTTAAAGCACCAATAAATGAACTAATAAAATAATAGGGTTGTAAGAAGTCCACTTTAAAGCGAATCAAGGGGGCTATAAAAATATTCCAATACCAATTTTAAATTGAATACTTTTTTTCTGCTCATATTTATATATATTTAGATATTAATTATTGTTTGAAAAAGTTCCTTGTTACAAAAAGGTTAACATATTTTGCCTTAAGCTAATACACCTAATTATTATCATAACATGTTATTTAATTACTTCAGATTTTGTCAAGTGAATATTAATTTGTGATATACATAACATGAACATGTATTTTAGTTATCAGTATGCTCTATTGGCATAGCTTTGTAATATGAAGATGAACCTTTTTTTTTTTCAATGTAAATTGTAATCATACTTTTACTTATAATTATAGATCTCAAATTTAAATCTTAGAAAATGTTAAAATCACAGGAGGATATCTTTTTAGTTATTGTATTTAGTTTTTTTAATTCAATTCTGATTTTGTTAACAGTACTCTTTTTGATATTAAAGATAAATTGCAACTACTTGATAACATATTATGTTATAATATGAAATCACGTAAAGTTAAGTGTTAAATTAATGGTCTACGGTCAGGCTGTTAGATTTGTCCTAAAACTATGGGTGTTAGATCCCTAGTAGGTATCACAATAGTTCTATACAATTCGAATTTAGAGAAGTTTTTGCTTTGGATCTTGAAGCTGAAGGTGAAATTATTTCATATCCTTAAAGATTAGCTGAGCCCATCTATGGTTAAAATGTTTTTCATTGTATTAGTTGTTCATTTTATACAATTGATAATATTTTATACTCCTAAGTTAATTTACATCTAAGTGAGTGGTTTTTTGAATATTGTTTAACCTCACATTTGTAAATCTAATATATTTAATTTTATATTTAACTTTACTATCGGGTGACCTGGTGGTCTAGGGGTAAGGTGTCAGACTTCTGTGCTGGCGGCCGGGGTTCAATCCTCGGTCCCGGCAAAGATTTATCTGATTACCAAACCCTTCCTTCACCTCTGACAAGACATCTTGTGAATGTGGGGAATGCCAGGCCTCCACCGTGGTTCGGATTCCACGTTAAAC
>CABEEJ010002925.1:79150-96135 GCA_901482245.1 Timema douglasi
GGGTTTTGAACCCGGGACCAGACAACCTCTGGTTAAAAACTAATATTGACAAAAATATAAATTAAAGATAAATTGGGTTCAGACCCCAAATATAAGTGGTGGCGAAAGCGACGGTCTAACTTCCTGCCGCGATAAGCGCGTAGCATTTTCAAACTTCAATTTATAATAAATTAGTAACAAAGTCCAAATGGTAATTTTGAAAGAGTTCCCCCCATGACGTCGAAATAGTAATTTTGATAAAATGATAATATTCCCCGAGACCAAGTCGCCGTCCTCACCTCTTGTCCTCAAGCCGGTGGGGTAGTAAGTGTGGTGAGATCCCGGTACGGCTAGTATATATACAAAGTCATAACTCTCAGAAAGGGGGGGGTGATTGAAGGAATGGAAGGTTGAAGAACATTACAAACTAAGGGGAAGGGGAAGTTCGAGACGCATATCGAAGCACCTAGAAGCTTCGCGTAGCCGGAAGCGGAACTCTTCTTTCCATTTTCTTTGCTGGCCGGACACGTGTTTTGAGCTTCGCTGTACACAGGCTATGCGCGGTGTCCAGTCAGTTCGTTGTATCTTGCGAGAGCGGAGGCCGGTGGTCGAGCTAGTGCCGCGATTTGACCTTCTGAGAGTGGGCTGTCTGAGTTGGTGAGTGATATTTCATGTAAGTCGTTACATTAGGAGGGGTAGCCAGGACACTTACCATAGTAATAATGGAGTAGAAATTGTTTAGCTAAGACCCTATTAAACACACAAACACAATTAAGTACAAGCTTAACGTTTAACCTTAATATTTTTAATTATTAGCGGTTTTTACATTATTGAAACACGAACACATAGAAATAATCGTTTGGATGAAATATAGCTGGTTAATTACATGCTTAACACTATTGGCATACTCTGACAAGTGTTCATTGTTTGTATAGGTTGATATAAAGCAAAATGTTGTCAATATCATATTATTGATACTTTTACAATGATTGCGATTTTATTTTGGACTAAATCAAATTATTATTATTCCTACTCTAATTATTCAATTTCAACCTTATCAGTGTTTTGTAGCAAATTATAACAATGGATTAAATACCCAAGCTATTATTATAGTTGTTATGTACAGCTATAGCTGCATCTAAACGACGTATTCTTTCATTTGAAAATGTAACTTGGACACAAGAATCAAACCCGGGGTCTTTGGCTAATTAAGCCAATGCTCTTACTACTGGGCTATCCAGGAGTCATCCATAGCACAGGGTCATTCTTCACTCATACTTTAAGGCAGTCCCCGTGATGGACGCGAGATAATTGCTAGCAACATCTTAGCTATGAATAAAGATTGCAAGCTACCAGATAACGTAGCAAGCTTCTACTCGGGTTGACTCCTGATTATCTCAGTGGTAAGAGCATTGGCTTGGTTAGCCAAAGATCCCGGGTTAGATTCCAGTGTCTAGGTATCATTTTTAAATTTAAAAAAATATGCCATTTAGATGTGGCTATAACCGTACTAAACAACTGTAAGAGCTTGGCTATTTAATCCCTCATGATATGCGCATTCATACAGTTGTCATTGTACTATTAGCAGCATAAAGCCCTCCCAAGTCGAAGATGGCTGTGTTATCTGATTGCTAGCAAACCTGATGATTGCTCATATGTAGCTGACGATTTTCTGCACGCCCATTACAGACTCCACCTTGAAATGTTAGTAAAAGATTAGCCTAGGCATGAGATGACTCTTGGATAGCTCTTTTGTTTGAGCATTGGCGTATTCAGATAAAGATCCTGGGTTCTATTCCCGTGTCCAGGTGTTATTTTTAAAATGAAATAAGATGAAAACTATAGGTTGGATTTCCTCAATTATTTAAAAACATTCACTAACTCTTTTAATAATCTTAACTCATACCTTTGAACAGATTTCTTATAAAGATTGTTGAGTTAGTCTTTTAATCCACCATATATAGATTTTTATTAAACCTAATCACTAACACCTTTTTGAAAATCAATTATTAATACTAAAATCATTGTTCCCATTTGCTATGTACAAAATTATCAATAAATTGGTAGCCAATAACAGTCATATTCACCTGTAGGGTCCCATTTTGTTATTAGGTGTGTTCCAACCTGGAATTTATTTACACTTAGTGACAAATTCTATGATTCACTGGTTTCTACTCTATAATCGTTTGCTTATTTTTAGTAGTTACACATTTTTTAATGTTTACAATAACATTTCCCAAACATAGTGTCCACCCCTTCACTTTTTTTCTCATACTATGCATAGAAAATATGATTTGTGGTTGCATAAACAATTATGTTTTATTTTTAGACTCAAATAAAAACAAACCTACACTCCTCAATTCATATATATGGGGGGAGGGGGGGAGAAGGGTAGAACACATACCCTAGTACCTCCCTATCTTTCCTCTTCCTGGTTGCACCAATCACACATTTAAAGGGAATTTTTAATGACTAATTTATCCAGATAGCACAATTTATGAAATTTGAAAATGTCCTGGACTCAATAAAAATACACTCAAGAAACTTAGAATATGTTTTTTTAAAAGGGATTCAGAAATATAAGCTTTTGGAATAGGCCTACTCATTAAAATGAGTAAAAAAAAAAGCCTTAGTAAACATAGGTCTGCCAATGAACTCACACAGAGAAACCTAGGTAATTTTGTCTTTCCATAATAAAAATTATTAAGATTGAAAATTAAATGTTATTTGGATTAATATAGGACAGAATTATTACTATATCACAACAAAAGATGTTCTACACCAGGCGTGTCAAACTCATTGAATCTTAAGGGCCACATTGAAAGATGAAAATACAGATGATCCCACATCACAAAAAATTCAACATTGTCACGAAGTTTAAAAAAATCAATTTTAAAACTCTTATTACTATAGAAAGGAAATTAAGATAATGTAGAATTTAAGACCGACTTTAATTTTTTGGCAGAAAAAGTGAAACGCTCTTATCTAGTAAGGTAAATCTTGTTTTGAAGTCACTTTCATAATTAATAACAAATGCATGTCCATAAGCTGTGATTTCTCGGGTGTTTTATTTCTCTTCATGAACTATTCACACATTCTTAATTTAAGTGCTGCCAAAAATTACCAATATTTTGATTAAAATAAACTTATTCTATTCATCTAAAGGGTAAACATTTGGTACACTAAACTTACTGAATAGAGTTTCCCAAATAATGCCTGATTTCCAAATGTAATAATCTCAAATGATGTAACTACATAATTTATAAGATGATGGAATAATAGTCCAACTAAAGGTCCGCGGGCCACACACAATCAAGGATCGGGCCACATTCACCCCGCGAGGTGCAAGTTTGACATGCCTGTTCCACATGTTGTCCTTCCATTTGTCACACAAAATTTATCATCATTATATCAGACTGTTGCGTGTTCTTAGACAAATCCCTGACTTTGTTTGAATCATCCGACAAGACTTTTCAACTTGCTGTTTTTTTTTATTCTTTTATTCAATTAACATCATCATCACAATCAAGTTTGCTGCTCATATTTTAAGTTCATTGTCAAAATAGTATTTTATTACACTCAAGACAATTATGACAAAGTGATAGAAAGAAACATACTCCAAAATGTCTGAGTAAAAATATAACACAATAAAATAGGCTCTACATATGTTTAAACTGTGTATTCCACACTTGAAAATTAGCAAAACAGCTGATGGATTGATGATTAAATATTTTTTAGTCAACATTATCCCTGTATGTTGGGAAAGTTTGCGTCAAAGGTGGATCATTATAAGACAGGAATTTGAGTGTATCAATCTTTACTAAATCAAGAATCGACAAGAATTAAGCATGAGTATTTGTTTACATATGCATTCCTATAGCAAAATTAGCCAAAAGAATCTTAAAAATTGACATTCATTCATGCTTGAAGATTAAAGGGTTGATACTGTTCCAATGGTTTTCAAAACATTGCAAGGTTTGACCCCAATTTTTTTCTGAGATCATCACAACTCCTTGATAACCTTCAAGCATTCAATTATTTTTTTTTAATCACAGTATCTTCTACCAGCCCAGGTTATCCTAACTAAATTACACTTGTTACACCCTCTCTTACTTTATAGTAATAGGCCACCAAAAATACAAGGATAGGAGGGAATAAGCTAAAATACATAATAATAGAAAGCAGTAATAGCAAAGTTTAAATGTAATAATGATAGTTTTTTGAAAAATATGACACAATGATTCAAGTGGTCTTAAGGGTCATCTTGTAGCTGTAGTTGGAAAACATTGTACAATAGAAAGTTTCAACGAGAAACGATAGAATAACAGGTAGTGTCGAATAGACCATGTTTACTTTAAATAGTTATGGAAAACAATTAATAATCATAATAACACATAATTATGAACCATGAATAGCTTTAAGAGCTCCTAAAATTAAGAAAGTGTCTATGCTTCAAAAGACAAAAATAGACACATATTAACTGAAACGGTTATGTTATAACAAACATTACATTTAAAACAAACGCAAGAGTTTGGCTTCAGACCGTAAGTCGAATCTTTCGCGGGACTACTAGAAACAACAACAACCAAGTATTTTATAAAGTCGCGGCAAAAATGACAACCAACAATGGTTACAAAATTAATATTCATAATAAAATACATTGTTAAATTTAAAGTTAAATTTATGACAAATAGCAAAATTTACGTTACATAAATATATTAGCAAACAAAAGAAAGAATTTGAATGATTTTAAATTAAATTTAAATGCACCTCAACTAACTTGTGTACGAAAAGCAATAATTAAATATTTACAAGTGAAATCAGAAGCAAGCGCCTGAGGGGCGACACCAAAATAATAGGTTTTGAAAGAAAAAGATATATATAGTAATACTCATATTTCAACCAAAAATCACAAGTTTATCTCTGACGTAAAGAATTTAGAGTCCTAATTTAAATTACCTAAGTTTCAATATTTAAATTAGAATAACGAAGATTTACATAGCTTTACAACTTTCCTGGTGAAGTCCATTTCCAGGAAAGATCGTCTCCTGACGATGTCGGATATTAACAGTCCACACACGTATCAAAAGTCCATCCATGGCGGAGCCGAAGCAATTAGTCATTCATCCTCGATGGCGTCGAAACCAATAATAGTAGTTCATCCTAGATGGTGTTGAATCGAATAGTCATTCATCCTCGGTGGTCTTGAAGCTAATACCCATCCACCCATTGTGATGCTGAATCTAATAGTCAACGCTGTCTTGTGTGGCGCTATACTTATAGCGCCTTGTTACCAAGGGAAACAATAGTATGAGGAGTAGAAACTAGCCGGTGACGTCACTTTGGTGGACAGCTACACTCACTAGGTCACATAGGCCGTTTATCTTCCCGCTCTCCGATTGGTCATCGCGTCTCCAACAAGATCACTCCAAGTTTGTTGTTTAGTGATCTTTTTAACTGGAAGCGCTGATGACGCAGGTGGGCAGGCGATGATTTGGCGGTTGGTACCACTCTCCACCAGAGGGTAGGTGAGTCCGCGCCTAATCCTCGAAAGCAGTCTCGGTAGTTATCCATTAGATATTCGTGGCCAGGCCGACCGGAACATCAGCTTTTGAGACACCACGGCAGATTTGCCCCACTCGCCAATTTAGGACGTGTTGATGTTAGGCCAGGCTTGAAGGCTGTGCTAGCTAGAAGGTTCAGAGGGTAAGTACATGAACAGTTTATATTGAAGAGAGTTGAATGTGAATTATAAGGTTTGTATGTAGTTTGGAACTGCATGAAACTAGAATATAGAAGAGTTCTATTCTAGGAGATATCAGTAAATGTCGAAGTTCTTCAGAGTGGGTAGTATGAATCGAAAGAGAATTTATGCTTTTAGGTCAACATGAGGTGGGGTGGGTTTGCTTTATTGTAACGTACTAAACTAGTACCGTTAAACACTGGTGGAGTAGGTGTAATTTAGAGAAAACATACCCTTATTTATGTGGAGGGAGAGGAAGAACTCTTTAAAAAAAATACAACCAGTTTAGCGTTTGAATCTTGACCTCATCACCGACAAACCAGCGATACATTGCTTATATAATGATTTTATAAATGCAATTAAGATATCACAAATTATTGGTATTTTTGAAGTTATTCTAGTGGAACCCCTCGCCTAAACACGAGATTACCACAGTAAACTCTCTATGCACACAACTATCAGCCTGGAATAGCCAAAAAAGAACCTAATCAATAATTTAGGTTTTATAATTTTATCCACTAACCTTTCAATTTGAATTTTGCATAACAAACAAGTATTTACCTCAACTAACATTGCAAGCCTTTTTCTCCCCCTTGCCCATGTCCAAAAATATGTAACAACTAGGTTGGAAACCACTCTACTATTACTATGTTATCATAACAAATGTTAACAATTTTTTTTTTTTGCTTGATAAACTGGACATCAAGGTTTTTTCGTCATGTAAATATTCTGCTTATGCCATATTATTAAGATAGCTAATATTATAAAGCGAATGTAATAGTTTTTTTTACATTAATTGTAGCTCTTTAATTGCAAAATACAATTGTGTACATTGCAGTGGCGTCGCGTCAGGGCAAGAAATGCAAGCCCTGCTTGCCTTTGCTTGAAGATTAGTTATTATTATTAATAATATTATTGAAATACATTTTCCCGCACATGCCAGTGACCGTAACATGCATGCAAGACGTGCACTAGTCCATCATATCGTGGTTGAAAGTCTATATTTTCCGTCTTTCACCCCATAGCTGTACCTAGTGTATTTCTTATTTGTGACGTCATAGATCTCGAAGGGGAAGAGCTGTGTGACTCCGGTAAGAATGCAAGCAACCAAGTTGCGATTTTTCAACAACCGAAGCTATGCCCGAAGGTTAACGACTATAACCGAAGACACTGAAAGATACCATCGCATACCCCTCACTTCCCCTTTCATAACACAGAACTGACCTGGCACGTACTTACACATCTTTTGTGATGTTTGTTGCAATGTGTGCTTTTGTTTTGATGTGTGTCAGTGAAAGCTAACAAACGAAAGTTAATGTTTTATATACATATAATAATACAATAATGAGTGAAGTTAGTGGAGTGATCGGCTCTAGTAATAAGTGCAAGTGCGTTATTTGTAGTACAAAACATACTTATTTAGCCGTAAGAAGTTTTGAAGAACGTGTCTAAATAATGAGTATTGGAAGATCCATTCCTAAGTTAAATATAACCACATTAAGAAAAAAGGATGGCTTTAATAGGATTTTCAATAAAAACATTTATTCAAAGCATTCTTGGCTAACTGGGTGTAGTTCAGAAAATAAATTGTACTGTTGGCCTTGTTTGCTGTTTGCCAAAACGGACAAAACTACGTGGACAAAGAGTGGCTACAATGATCTAAACAAACTTTTCAATGCAGTTCAAAGGCAAGAAAGATCAGAATCACATATAAATGCATTTATTATTTTAAAAGAATTGGGAAAAAATAGGGTAGATCGTTCCCAGGACAGACATAAAAAAAATTAGCATTGAACAACACAATGCTAAGGTAAAAAAAAATATTGTTAAGTTTTGAAGCGCCTAATAGACGCTGTATGTTATTCAAGCACTCAAGAACTGGCATTTCGTGGTCATGTTGAGTGGTAAAAAAAATATCGTTAAGTTTTGAAGCGCCTAATAGACGCTGTATGTTATTCAAGCACTCAAGAACTGGCATTTCGTGGTCATGTTGAGTGATTTAATTCTAAAAATAAGGGAAATTATGTTGAACTCCTAAAATTGATTTCTGATTACGATTCGATTTTAAATCAGCATTTATAATCGTCTACTGTATTACTGGGCTATAAGATGGAATACAAAATGACCTCATCGAATCAATAAAAACTGTTTTAATAAATGATATCATAAAAGAAATTCAAAATGCAAAATTTGTGTTTATTTTATTAGATGAAACATCAGACATCTCAAAACTTTCACAACTATCGACTATGTTTCGATATGTGTCCTCTGATGGTGAAATTATGGAACGATTTTTTGGTTTCACAGACGTTTCTGCTAACAGATCTGCCACTGCTTTGGCTAATCATGTTAAACAGGTAGTGACAGATGTAGGGTGTGGGGACAAGCTTGTTGCACAATGCTATGATGGGGCTGCAGTAATGTCTGGGGAAATAAATGGTACTCAGAAACTTGTTAGCGACACATTTCCAAGCGTATTGTTTGTTCATTGTCTAGCTCATGTCCTTAACCTTGTTGTAACTCAATCAGTAAATAACATTAGTGAGTGTAAGGTGTTTTTAGTACATTAAGTGGAATTTTTTTCTTATTCTAATAAGCGAACTTTATTCTTAGATAAAATTGTTAGAAAAAGACTACCCAGTGTTTTACCAACTCGATGGAACTATAGTGAAAGATTTGTAGATACTGTGATGAACCATCGGAAAAGCCTGATAGAAATGTTTGAAACAATAATAGAGTACCCACAAGAATGGGATAGTTAAACATTTCTGTTGCTAAAGGGTTCGTCGACTTTCTAGAAGATATTCAGAGCATGTATTTGTTAATTTTATTCACACAGATTTTTGACCACACTGAGTATCTTTTCAAAATTTTGCAAACAAAACAAATGGACATCGTTTTCTGTAAAACTGAGGTTAAAGAAACTAAAAAGAGTTGGTCAAATCTTGGGCTTATATCTAATGACATTTATTCCAAAACACTACAAATGGGGCTAGAACCAGAAAAAAGTGGACGTAAACGTAATTTAAATCAAGATCCTACATTGAAATTAAGACAAGTTCATTGTGAAGTAATTGATAACATTGCCATGCAAATACAAACACGTTTTGAGAAAATTAACAATCTAAAATTTTTCGAACTCTTATATTCATCAAAATTTAATGAATACAAACAATCATTTCCTAATGAATAAATAAATTCTTTGATTGAAAATTATGGAATATATTTTGAACCCAAGCAGATTGCGTTCCGAATTCATCGTGGTTTACTCTAGGGAAGCAATAAAAAATAAAACTGTAGTAAATATGGTTTAGTATATCAATGAAAATAGTTTAGATGAAGAACTACAGGAGTTTAAAATAACTGCGTGAACTTGTGGCAACAATCCCGGCTACAACATCATCAGTTGCGAGATAATTTTCAACATCGAAAAGAATAAAAACCTATTCCAGAAATACTATGGGACAAGCAAGGAGTAGACTTCCATGAAAGAGCAATAGCAGAGTTCGTAAAAAAGAAGAGGAGGATGGACTTTATTTACAAACACTAGAAAAAATTACGGTGAGTAACAAGATCATTGATATACTTATATAAAAATTCATTTAATATATAAAAATAATCAAATACACTAAATAAGCCGCAGGTTGCAATAAAAGTGATTTTTTAAATACATATTTTTATTAATTATATGTATATTTAACGTAGTTAATTAACACACAATATTGTTTCTTTATATTTAATTATAGATATAAAAGGTTTTTTATGTATACTTAATGTAAAAATTGTCAGCTTTAGGCGAGGTGGAACCGGTGTGGGGGATACAGGGGGAATTTCTCCTCACTTGTTGAAATAAAGGGAAGCAAGATTTGTTATCCCCCTCTCCATAACCCACTTAATCTGGATATGCACCATAGCTTCTAGTGTGTCTTGTGTAAACCACGGTGTAGAAGGACGTCAAAAACCACAATAATAAAAAAAAAACTCCAAATAGCTCCTTGAAGCATATAATACTTTTAAAAAAATGGGTAGGGGACCCTAGACCCCTTCCAAACCCCCTTCCCAGCTTGCCTAAGAGTTTTTGTCACGAAACGCTACTGGTACATTGTAAAAAAAATGTATTTAATTTTGTATTATAATCTAAATAAAGATAACCCATTCCAAACTTTTAATTTTTATTTTAATTTCCTTAAAGTATCCAATTAAATTGGTTGGGTTGAATTTAGAGTTTAAAGAAATATATAAGAAAAATATTAGATACTTGAACCATTATCACTTAACAAGGTTTTATGAAAAAATATTTTTTAACCAATTGTAAATAATAAAGTAGACCTTGTTATTTAGGGTGAACATTAAAAAAAAAGCAAAATCTTTATTTCATGTCATTGATTTACAATATTACATATGGTTTGAAAAAACTTAAAATTGTTCAAGTGAGATGGATTCGCAAAATTAACTAAATGTAATACAAAAAGTATTTGTAATAATAATGCTACACAAATAAAATACCTACTGAGCCATCGAGACCACTATATAAAAGACATAGTGTTGGAAATTTGTCTAGAATGCAGCACCTATACGGAAAACACCTTACAACTATTTTAGCCTATACTTAAGAGATATTTTGTGTTAACTTAATCTGTGAAATTATTGTAACTATAGTGATGATGCGTCGGACCATTTAATGTAAGCTGACTCATTCAGTCTTTCATATAAGTCATAAAATTTACCGCATGGCTGACTCATGTCTTCACTCGTTCCGCTTGCTGGCAGGATTGGTGAGCGAGCGCTAACTAGTTATCACAATTCCCGTTTCGAGCGTGCAATTCCGCCTCTTCCCTTTTAACTTATGAACGAATTAGGAGTTATGTATAATTTATCAGAAGCTTATTGCATTTGATTCTTTAATTTTATTACTTACAAATATTATTTATAATATTTAACCTTAGTATATAGCCTTTAGTGTATAAATCACAGAATTATGTATTTTGATGTTAGATGTTAAATGCACGGTTATAAACAAAAATATGTTTAAAAAATATCTAATAATTCAACATGGTTGTTTATTTATTTTATTAACATATCTGGGCATCTTTCATAATTCTTATGGAATTTTCAAACCATGCTAAAAGTAGTTAAAGAAATATTTTCGTTAAAATGTTTCCATTTAAATGCATTTTAAATGGGAAAACAAAAATTATTAATAGATTGATTTATTTTCTTTGTACATTAAGCTAAAGTGTTTGTTTATAACATATTATTTAATGAATAATTTATTTTTCTTTTCAGACATATTTTTAAATTTGAGTTGGTCTAGGATTTGACTCATTGGATTTTGGAATAAGCTATTTTTCAAAAATTAATAAACAAAGTTTTTGGTAGCCAAAGTGTGAACTTGTTGATTTGATTTGCTTGTTAAATGTGATTACTTTTAATTTGAATCTATTGCATTCTCACAGTTTGTGCGCTCGTTTCGGAAGAAATGTATCGAATCCCGAACAATAAGTACCCACGGTGATTACTTTTTATATAATAAACAATATATGACTTTTTTTGCTTTCGAAGAAGATCCAAAGGATTGTATAAATTTTGAGGTGGAAAAGTATTTACACAATATTATTTTATATCCTTGTGAATAACAAGTTTGTGAAGCATGGGTCAATGGAAGAAAGGGCGCACAAAGAAACTCAAATATATAATTGATTAGAATCGAACTAGCAAACTTACTAAAGCTGATTAATTTACGCACTCAATGAGCAGTCATAGCGCTTTAGCAATCTTGACCATGACATGGAGCCGATGATAAGTAAAATATATTTAAAACCATTAAGGTTAATGAACTTTTGTGTTCCCAATGCCACAAAGTAAGTAAGTAAGTAGTTGATATCCGACCGCCTCTGTGGTATAGTGGTCAGATTTACTGACTTTAGATCCCGAAGTACCGGGTTCGACCCCCAGTGCTTTCAATTCTGTCTGCGAAGCAGTGGGTCTGAAACAACCAAAATCAACCTCGTGAGGACAAATGAGAAGCTACTTGAATGAATAAGTAGCGCTTCAGTCTAGAAAACTGAGATAGAAAGCTGGAGAGCTCGTAATGACCACATGACACCCTCAGCCTGAAAATGTTGGCACTATCTTCACCAACATACGGCAGCCTTTCAATTGGTATAGCCTGCTTGCAGGCTGACACCATGGAGATATTACTAAAGTTAAAATCTACCAATAGGATGAAAAATTATTCCCGAAAACATTTATTTCTGGAAAATTGTGTAAATCCTGTAGATGTTTGAAAACTGTAAACTGTATTAAATAACAGAAACCCACTTCAGTGGCCGAGTAGTCTAAGACGTCACTCCAGTGTTAAATTGGCCTGCTGATAACCTAGCGCTTGGGGTTCAAATCCGGGTCGAGTCTACAGAGGGTAGTTTTTCATAAATTGTTTCCCCATCTCCTTACATAAAAATGCTGGTAGATAACCTCTCAAATGCTTCCTTCCTCATTTCTACCCAATTAGATTATCATATATGCATATAACATGAACAGGTAGTATGACGGTGATATCAGCAATAAAAATAACAGATATATTTATAGTCAAAATTGTTCTAGTCTTCGAAATTAAACTGCTTTTTAAATATTTTATTGCCTCTGTAGCCTTTAAAGTTTCAAAATTAATCAAAGCACAGTGGCTAAATTCAGCACATTAAATTTGAGTTATTTTTTATTTTACCTGCCTACTGATAAACGTAAATAAATGGTATGACAAAATCGTAAGTTACATACTCTCTCGTATAGATTATAGTTAATGACAAAATCTTCGATACTGAGTTATCTCTAATTTTACCTTAAATAATTTTTTCTCTGAAAAATAAGTATACAGTATTATCTATCACTACCCTCCCCAGATATTCATTTGAAAAAAATAGTTCAAGACTTTTTTAAAAAGGTGATTTACAAAGCAATGATATGAGTTCGTTTCTACTGTGCTCAATAAAATGACTTGGATGTTAGGGCTTGTATCTATGTCCCATAGTTTTTATTACAAGGGGACCATCCTTAAATTACGTAAGGCTTTTTTTTACATGATTTTAGATCCTCCCTCACGTAAGCTCCCTCCCATCTCTCTAGCTTATGTAAGTTTTAAAGATTTGGTAAGTCATGTTATTTTAATCGTCTAGTTATTTTTAGAGATGAGGATTGGTAAAATCCCACTTTGGTGGCCACATGGTATAGGCGTCACTATCGCAATAGACTAGTCTGCCGATGACTGGGAGATCGTGGCTCAATCATGATCGGGTGATATTTCCTGAATATTTTCCCACTCTTTCTCCACGCGAATGCGGGTACACTTCCTCTAAATTGAAACATATTCATCCCTAATCCACTGGCATAATTAGTTCATACCTAAAGATGCAGAATTAATTAAGAAGATGTACCAACATTTAAGCGAGAGAATAGAAGGAAACGATTGAATAAGATCTCCCCAAAATACCCTCAGCAGGGATTTGAACCCCCAGAGAAAAGTGTCTAGCTGGCTGGGATGGATAAGCTAATTTTTCTGCTTGAGAGTATGATTGTATCTTGACGTTTTATCTCCCCACGTTTAGTCCAACTTGGTCGCCTACACACTTTACAGTCCTGCACTACATTTCTTATCTCTATCAGTTCTTGGAAAAGTTTGTTTGTGGCCTTTACTGATTACTGGTCAGCCAACCTCCCAATTGTTTAAACAAACCAGTAATGCTGCCAACCTGATGGCTGGAATTCACCAGTTTGTATAACGTTAGCAATGCCATCTATTTTGAGAGCTGAAAGCTCAACACACCGCCAGAGAGGGTAGGCAGAGCCTTAAGAAAAATAGTTTAATATTGTATGCAGTGCTGCAATCTAGTAACGATAGTATACATCTATAGTGGATTATTTTCGTAGCAACGAACGAAGAATGACCGAAGAGTCAAGGCCCAGACACAGACTCCGTAGTTCCGTACTCCTGGTCCATAAGAAATTCTACTTGCGATTACAGTCTCAATATCCGTAATCACATAACCGTTACAACCAATGAGATAGTAAAAGACTTCATCCAATCAAAAAATTTGAAAGAAAATAGTCTACAGCACAGAGCATGCGTCAAGCAGTCAGCTGATCAAAGAAACCAAAGACAACTTTGTTGAGAAAACTTCCAGTATTTATACTAAAATGTAGGTTAAGAACAATCACAGGAAATATAATTATAACTTTATTCTAACTATCAAACTTAAAATAATAAGCGTTTGCAATAGCCTGAAAATGCTAAACAGATGTATGCCTACTAATATTTTGGATGGAAAATCACTAGTATCCATTATTTATCAATTACAAAAAATTAAATGATGCTAGTAAATAGAAAATAAACCAAATAGGGGTGTTGAATCTACAAAAGCAAAGCTAATATTTCTGAGAACTTGGTATTTCTCAGAAAACACTTTCCTAGAAATCACTCTTCCTCGGGTGTTTAGATTTTTAGAAAAATGTTTCTGAAATAGGTCCGCGTGTAGCCATCTTTTCATTTTGTATATGTTTCCCTAGCGGCGGATTCTATCACTGCTATTCTTTCTTTATTTCAAGGCGCATGCGCNATATGTTTCCCTAGCGGCGGATTCTATCACTGCTATTCTTTCTTTATTTCAAGGCGCATGCGCATATTTACTCGGCTGTGATTGGTTATCCGTATAAAGTTAAAGTTGGGCAACATCTACGGAGTAAGGACTTACGGATAAGGACTCTGTGGCCAGAACAATCTAATATTGTAGCATTGATTTCTTACGGACCACGGACTTACGGATACAGAGTCTGTGTCTGGGCCTTCAGCTGAATCTTTCCAGAACGAACAAACGATAGCGGAAAAAAAAAAAAGAGTTTTGAATGAATTACTAACACTCTCTAAGCTCAGTGAAGAAGGGCGGTTGGAAATAGTGCAGAAGCGATGTGTTGATGGTCAATACTAGCTAAATAAAACCAAACAATGAACGAAAACTCAAAGCGAGTAGGCAAAGACAATGATAGTGTATGAGTGAAAACAAGATATGTAAGGAGACATCAAACTAACGCACGATGCCTCCTGTCCCATGGACACAAAGTGATGATCAGGAGGCAAAGAGGAGCATGCCTGAGGCATATTTAGGGTAACAGGCCTATTTAATTGCATTGATCTAAGCTCTTGATTTAATTGTACAACTGACATGCATATGTTTATTTTGTTCAAGTAATAATAGAAATGTGTAGTAAAAACTGTTGGCCTATTTATTGGTCAATGTATCAGGCACGTGATGTAGAGCGGTAGCAATAGTCTATATTTTTCTCGTCTCCAAACCTTCTCCATACCTTGTGAATCCCTATTTCAGTTTTGGTAGCGATCGACGATATCCAACGTTTTACGAAAATAATTCGGCTACTTCTATAGCACTTCATGGATGTGCGGGTAATGGGTTGGAAAGCAAATTTGTTCATCCTGTGCATCACTTCTGCTTACGCGAACATACTCCCGCCGAGTTTGTTCTGACAAGTGTCGCCATATTGTTTCATTTGTCCTGGATTGGTTATTTTTTTAACTTGGATTATTTGAGGTTATCAAATACACCTATCAAGATGGAATGGCATAATATTGATGATCTGGAAGATTTTTATGATATAGCTGACGTTGTGATAGACGTTGAAGTGAATGAAAATAACCTTAGAGTATCCAAAAAATACATAAGAGATATGGAAAATCCGCTGGAAATGTACAGCAAGGAGGAATTTTGCAGGCGTTTCAGGTTTGGCAAGGCTCGTGTCATGGAGTTATTACTTGCAAGTGTAGCGAGGGTGGGATTTTTTTTTAACTATGTTAAATCATGATCAATTTAATGTTTTCGAGCACTTACTCACACGCAGACATAAGTAAATTTCTCATTATAACAAAATAAATGTTGTAAACAAATACTATATCATTAAAAAAAGTTGATAGAAAAATCACCTAATTGGTTTTTGAAGCAAGACCCTATAGAGTGCTATTCTATTAGGCTATCCTGATCCTTCAGTTACTTTCAACCAAAGTAGGACTAATAGAAAGTTGTATTTATTTATAGGCTACATGAAAGGTTAGGTTAAGCTCTTTTTATTAAAAGGCTTAATGTGTATTAATAAATACATTAACTTATTATCAGGCTTTAATATAGGTATAATACCTATTCTCAGCGCTTTGGTCATTCATTTAGATCAATTTTCCAAGGATTTTTTCCCCGGAAGTTGATAAAGAATAAGAACTTTTGTTTGGATTAATTTTCTTATAGACTAATTTTCCTTTACAATTTAGAAACTTTTCACGATATTTCCTTTGTTATGGTCGGAAATTTGGTTAGCCTATATATTATTGTGTGGATGGCCTTCTGTTCCAAACAGACCTATTCAGTGGCTGGAAGCTGTTAATGATGCAGCTGATGATGGTATAAGTGCCAAAAATCTTTAAATTTATTATAATTTTACAAAGAAAAAAATAAAGAATCCCGCCTTCGGCTCGTACGATCCCCGACCTAAACCAATACAGAGATACAGTGAAAAAGTTAGCCTACGAGAGTTAAATAACTGGACCATTGGAAATATTAGCACCATAGGCTACATAAATGCTTGTAAGAAAACATTAATAAGCAGGGATACATTATAAAACACCAAACTAAAGGGACCTAGGACTAGATTTAATAAATCCACAAACATATTTAGACTTTGTCCATGCAGTTAGAGTTAGAAATCATAATAAAGTAGGCCTATAGATTGTAACATAGTTCAAACACAGGATTATTTAACATTATTATTTTAGGCAGTTAAGAAATAATAATTCTGAGGTCAAATTATTTCGGTAGGAAGGTTTATAATACGGCCTATTTTAGTTAAATCAGGACTAATTAAAATAAATTTAAAGTTAAGCTAAAAGATTAGAGTAATGTCGTTAAAAAATCCCATAGGCCTATCTTTTAAATATGATTTGTGAATTAAAATTTTAGGTCAACTAAGATTGGTTTAATTATTTGTTGTTTATTGTATTACAGCAAGTATGTGGAGATTTGTAGGGTGTCAGCCAAACAATAGCTGGTGTCATCATCCATACAGTATATTGCTTGTTTGTGGATAAACTTCCAGAGTTTGCTGTACTGCCAACAACCGAAGCAGTGTGTCACTCAGCCATGCGATGGTTACACGATGTTGGAGGTTTCCTTGGTGTTGTGTGTTGTTTTGACGGAACACACATTCCAATCAA